>DWLW01000084.1:0-10783 GCA_018251875.1 Lychnuchoides ozias
TAGCGATTTCTACCAGACAACCTTAGGGTAGAGGACATAGACGAAGAAAGAGACGTAGGTAGAGGTGAGAAAATCGTGTTAAAAATACTATTACTGACATTATATGATGTTCAAACCTGTATTATGTTCTAGTCAACATAGTCAGCACTTGAAGTGCGTGTAATATTGCAAAAGTTGAATATGAGTCTGAAACTCGTATCAACATTACAATCGAACAACACTTTATGATGTACAAACCAGTATATCACGATGAAAATCATTCATACATAACCATTACTTATGTAATGTATTATTTATACGTTTTGGTATCGTAAAAAACTTCAAGGTCAAGTTTGTAAATGCTTATCGATACATTATCTCGCATAGGATTTTCGACAGTGAAACAATAGATATAGGAACCACATTTACTTACAAATCTAAAGCGATTCAGAGTTTACGTAATACAGAAAATGATGATAAAGTTATTTGATGGATTGCTCAGGGTGTCCAACACAAAGTCCGTTACCGTAATTCCTCAAAAACTATGAACCACTTCCGGCTTAAGTAAAAGAATTTAATTGGCATCTTCAATTAATCTGACTAAAAAGGATGAGGCCAGTCCAACTCAAGTCCAGTATTTAAAATATTTTTTTAAATACTTTTTAAATAACTACACAATATAAGAATTCTTACATATGAAACCTCTACTAATAATGAGAAAGAAGAAAGAAAAAAAGAAAATATGTTTATTTAGGCAAGTGCTTACATACCCCAAAAACTAATTGACAAAAGATATATAAGTATAACAGTAAATTAAAATCCTGAGATACAGTGCATGCTAGCACTACTTGTAAAGGCTCGCACTCAGTATTTGCTATGGTTGCTACCACAACTACTGGTTTTCAGTGCGAGCCAGTTCGTCGTGTAGTCAAGAAGAGTAAGAATAGAGTAGGAGTTAGTATGGACATCCTGTTAAGGCGTTAGTTTAGTAAATAGAGTTAATTTGGATCTCTATTTTTACCTATTGCAATAAATAATTACAGTGCCTGTTAAAACCTAATAGCAATAATTTGGTTTACGAGTAAGTGCTATATGTTCCCGTAAAGAATAGTGTTACGTATCTCTTGCTGGTGTGACCACCTACGAAAACTACTTAACCAATCATCATGAAACTTTGTACACATATTCTTGGAAGTATTAAGAGTAACATAGGATACTTTTAACCCCGGAAAACGAGTAGGTTCCCGTGGGATAAAAGATAACATGTTCACGTGGACGAAGCCGCGGGCAAAAGCTAGTTTTATTTAAAGGCGTAACTCAAATACATGAAAATAACTAAACACTCCGATTAGGTATCCAACTTGTCCCTTTGGAAGTGTGGGTTCGAATCCTCCCGACTGCTTAACGGTGCCTCCACATATGTATCGGATGCCGTAGGGGTTTTAGTGGGAAAAAAACCCACATACCCGATTTCGGGTATACTTTGAAGATTTCGTGGGTCAAAAATAAAATAAAATTAAATTGAAAATACTTTAATACATTAAAAAACGAATAATCTTAAATACAACAACATTCACTGAAACGCTCAACTTAGCTTAACTCCGCTTAACTGAAGAACTGTTGCGCGCATTTGCACGCAATATCCAGCACCTGGTTCCCTAATCCTGGCGAAACGGTCCCACTGCCCGCCGACGGTACTTGACCATCGATATTCACCATTCCATACACAGGGAAGCAACCCTTTACTTTAATACTGCCACTGATAGGTAGATCTCCTCCTAGAGTAATGTCTCCATATTGAAGCGATGGTACAATTTCTGTGATAACCGGTGTTACTTGAATATTATTAGCATACGCGTTGGGGATTGATGGTGCGAATGGTAGGTTGTTGGCCAGGATGTTGCCGGCTACAGAGTCAGCTGGGATGAACCCAGTTTGGGTGAACTTGCCAACGCCTGGTGCCAGTGCGTTGGTTCCTCCCAACGGCGAGAGAGCTGCAGCATCCTGGAAGAATTTATACTCAATTAGAAAAACGCTTAACGCTTACACTCTCATACCCCGCATTAGGAATTTCTGCATCGCGGATTGCATGGACATACTGGGCATGAGTATGTTGTACAAACAACAGGAAAGGTATAATAGTTTCTCACTCTAATACGTTAAAACTAAGAAAAAGGCTCAGCTGATTGTACCAAGTTTTAGGCTTAGTAAATCAAAGAGCTCATTATTGGGTACATGTGTAAAAATGTATAACAAAATCCCATGTCAAATCACGGAACTGCCATATCATAAACTAAAAGATCGTATTAAAAGCATTATCATGACCAAAGGTTACTGCAAATTTCATGATTACTATTCAGACAAGAATGCTCGGGCAGGAGTAAGTTATTCAAAAAACTGGAAAGGAATAATAATAAGAATAAGTGGTCTCTGTAACTGTAAGTAGGAAAATATACTCCGTGGTAGTTTCTTGTCGCTTCTTCTTCCAGGGCCTACTCATCGTAGGGATTTGCAGATGCGATGGTGTAAATTGACTTTCGAAAAGTGTTTGTGAAAACTTACTTCGAATAAATAAAATTTCATTTCATTTCATATAAAAATTACGCTACCGATTTTAATTGAAACAAGAAGGATGGAACAACTAATTACGTCTTCGTACCCGCTTTCGAAGGTCCAGCAATCTTTTGTGGGTCTCGTAAGCGTAACATGACTTTCGATAAGGTATGGGATTCTGAATAAAAACAAAATATTGAATTGGAATCGTTTGCCAGCTTCGGTGTTCCCGTGCGATTATAATGTGGGTGTTTTCAAGTCAAGAGTGAATAGGTCCTACTAAGTTAGTCCACATTACAATCTTAGAGTACATCTCCACTCACCACCAGGTGGAAACGTGTTAAAGCACTAACTTAGTTAAGGATAAAAAAATGTAAAAACCAATTTCCAAAAAAAAAATTCGTTTGATTTCAACGATTACTAACGTAGTCCGTCTGACGCAGCGCACGATGGGATGCGCCCTCCGGAAGCATTGAGGGCCCAGCACGTTGAAGTACGTGAGCCCTATCTGAGCCGAGACCAGCGAGTTGGTCTTGCGGAGACACTGGCGAAACTTTACGTCACAGCTGCAATGAGACCTGGAAACAACAATATCTGATCAGCACAAGTAGGAACTTATTTTAGGCAAGAAAATGAACTGATACCTCAGCCAAATTACTCAAAAAATCCTATCTCTAATATCGTTAACCGTGAAATGTGTTAACGTGTTTCGGTTGCAGTATCGGAGAGCCAGTTCGCGGATTACCCGCTCTTTTTTGGCCGACAACGCGTCTGTGATGCCTTTGGTGTTATGGACGTCTATGGGCGGCGTTCACCACTTACCATCAGGTGGAACGTCTGCTCGTTTGTCGGGTATTGGCATTAAAAAAATCTTCCTATTGACACAATCGTAATTTAAAAACCTTGCGTTTGGGTAATTTTTTTTTAAATCCTGATCGAAGTTAGTGATTGCCCGCAATTCCACCTAAAGTTAAGTGGAGACGTGTCTGAGGTGGCAATGCACACTAACTTAGTAAGAGCCTATTCACTCTTGCCTTCAAAAAAGTTAGTAAACTTGACATGTACAACAATAACACTTCCAACTAAAATATAAGTCATTGATTGTTATAACAATAACACGTAACACAAGTTATATAGTTGAAAGTTACAAATAAAAACACGTGTTAATAAATAGCCGTCAGTTTTAGACCTCGTCGAGCACCAAAATCAGTTTTCCTTCATGTCCATTCCTGGTAAACTGACTTCGACCTCAAGGAGTCTATATTGGTCTCTATAGCAACCCCTGAACTAAAGCATAGTATCAATTTACTTAACTAACACTGCGCTTTCGTTTCACTTCCAGAATTATAGTTATTACCGTTGCAATTGGCTTGGACTTAAGGATGGACAGAGCCTTTTACAGCCCAATATTAATATTAATTTATTTTTATTTAATCTCTGTTGTCATATTCTTGTTTATAAATTATTTATATTATTTTATTGCTAACATTATTTATTACATTATTACAAATAGCCGACTTAATGGTCACCCCTAAATCTATCAACTATGCCTGCAGGTTTTTATTATAGCATATTTTATATTTTAATTTTTTAAAGTGTTTTTTTTTGTATACAAGCAAATACCTTAATTAATGAATCTATCGCTCTGACGGTCTAACGCTTACCAAAGATAACTAATTAAGTAACGGATCCTTAAGTAACAGTAAGGCACATATTAGAACCGATTGTAGCGCATCCGAAGTTTGCCGAGAGACGTTAATAAAATAGCAACACGTCAAATTTAATAAATTTTAATACTAATTATTTTGTAATTATAATATTTATCTAATTACGCATAATCCAAAAGCATTTAATTTCTTATTATTATTTATACATAAGCATGTCGAAATCTTAAACTTTCACTCGGCGTAAATTGCAACAAAACAGTAAAATTGTTACATTGAATAATTAATTTATAATTGTATTAGAAAGGAACAATTAAGTTCTACGTAATGTTATAAATAAAACTATTTTGCATATCTAATTCTATTAATTATATTTATTCGAAAGTTAAAGAAAATACGAATCTGATAGTTCTTATTTATAACTTTTATGGTATCGTCCAAATGGGTCGGAGAATGATGAGTTTGGAGACCAGCACAGCCCCCAATGCTAATATATACTTGGGAGACACAAAGGAACGACTAGAAACACGCGAGCAGCGGGAATCGATCCAATATCTTACTCGTATATATCAATTCCGCTGCCTGATTAGGGACAGAAATATTAAAACGGGTAACTAAGTTCAGGGTCGCCTGCTATGGGATTACAAGTACCACTATTAAATTCGTGAAGTGTAAAGATACGCCTATCATTACACAAATAATATCATCATCATCATCATCACAATCTGTAATTGATCCACTTTATTTACCTGCCTGACTTTTTTGCGTGACTAACAATACTCCCTCTAAAGTCAACCGTGAAACGTTCACGCTTTTCGATTGCATTGTCGAAGAGCCAGTAATATCGGATCCCCTCTCTTATTGGCCGGTAACGCATCCATTATACCTTTGACGTTATTATTTTTTTTTTTTTTTTATTTATTTATTTAGACACACCAACAGCATAACATATACAACATTACAACAAATCTTAACATCTAAGTCTTAAACACTAATATGTATGCCACTTACAGGCGTGTACAACATGCACCAAATCTATGTAAGATATAGTTACTTAATTTATAATTTAATCTAGTGTGAATTTAACTAATAATTATACTATTAACAATAGAGAAAGAAAGAAAAAAACAAAAAACACTGCTAATTGGAAATTTTACTCATCAAAAGTACACGAAACTGGCAGAGTTTAAGGGAGAAAATATCTTTTGGTTCATTAGTGAGCAATGTATTAAATGTTCTGCACATGCGAGGTATCGGCGAATTTTTTCCAAATACTGTGGTACGGAAGGGTGGTTGAAACATAGGAATAGGGTGCCGGGGAATCCTATATGGTATCTTAAATTTGAAAAGTTTAAGAAGCTGAGGGCAGTTTATAAGATTGTTGAAGATTTTATACATGAATATAAGGTCCAAAAATGTTCTCCGCTTACTTAAAGAAGACATTTTAAAATGTTTTAGTTTTTCATGATATGATAATTTATTTTTTCCTATTTTTTCAAAATATGATAAGTGCCATAAAAATCGTTTTTGGACCCTTTCTATTCTTAGTGTATGGGCAGCGTAGTGAGGCCTCCATACAACAGGGCAATATTCCAATAGGCTGCGAACTAAGGCGTTATACAAAGTGATACGTGTCTGTGATCGCTTAAATATCTTGCTATTTCTGGTGATAAAACCTAACATTTTAGATGAACGCTTCACAATATTATCTATATGAGGCACAAAAGTTAATTTCCTGTCCAATATTATTCCTAGGTCCCTAATTTTGTCTACTTCTTGAAGTGCCTTGCCGTCGATAAAATATTTGGACCCAACTGTGCGATGCTTGCGTGTAAATTTTATAAAGAAGCATTTATCTACATTTAGTTCCATTCTATTAACACGACACCAATTACATAACCTATCTAAATCGTGCTGCATCATGGGAACATCAGCTTCAGATTTTATAGTTCGCGCAATTTTCAAGTCATCAGCGAATAAATAAGGCGTTGATGAAATAAAGCTATTAGGCAAATCATTAACATAAATATTAAAAAGAATTGGCCCCAAATGGGAGCCTTGTGGAATTCCCGAGGTTATATTATGGAGCTTCGACTCGTAGCCCTTTACAACTACAAAGAAAAACCTACCAGTTAGATAAGAGCGAATCCAAATGTTAAAGTTTCCTGTAAAGCCGTATACAGCTAGTTTGTCAATAAGAGGTAAGTGGGGAACCCTGTCAAAGGCCTTGCTGAAATCCGTGTAAATAACGTCTACTTCATCATGCTGATCGAGAGCTTCAGCAATGCCTTCAACAAAGGTGACCAGATTCGAGCAAGTTGATTTAAATTTTACAAAACCATGCTGGTGATCACTAACATATTGTTGAAAGTGGCTTTGGATTAAGGGACAAACAACTGATTCGAATACTTTTGCCATTGTCGACAGGATTGAAATAGGCCGATAATTTTTTACAGAATTCTTGTCACCTGATTTATAGATAGGTACGACCTTTGCAATCTTCCAGTCACTGGGAAAAGTGCCTGTATCAAGTGAATAGTTGAAAATATAACACAGAGGTGCGCTTAATGCTATAGCACAGTTTTTGACAAAAATTGGTGGGATTCCATCGGGGCCCGAACCCTTATGAGCATCAAGTGACTTTAGTTTTTTTAGAATTGTTTCTTCAGATATTTTAGGATTATTTAGACAGAAGCTGTTTTGTGCTATGTCAATGAGATTCAGATTGACTACATTTTTGTTACCTGGGTCAGTTGTAATGTAAGATTTAGAAAATGAATTTGCAAATAGGTTACATATGGCTGACCCATCGGATTCACAAGTCACTCCGTTTGTCATTATATTTGGATAAGAGTTTATTTCATCTTTTTTAGAACTTATAAATGACCAAAAGTACTTGGGGTTCTTGTGAAGTCTCTGTTCAGTTACTTCGACATAATTATTATAAAGTTTTTTTTCCAAATTTTCGCACCTTTTTTTACTTAGTTTGAATTCAAGCTCGTCCCGGGGGTTATGATATTTTTTGTACCTGAGGCGTAAATTGTTTTTTTCTCGCAATAATAGTTCGAGTGATTTGTTAAACCAAGGAGGTCGATTTATCAGTTTAAACTTAATAGTAGGTACATACTTATCAATAACATTACTAAGTTCTTTATAAAACGTTTTCACAATATCATCAATATCAACACAGTTAGCAAACAATTTTTCCCATATTATTTCAGTAAGAGCTTTGTTAATAGCACTGTAATTAGCTTTATAAAAATTATTCTTTTTACTATTTGTATTCTTACTAAGTTTGCAGCTCATATTAAATAATATTTCAATGTCTAGTGGAGGATGTTGAGGATCGACAATAGAGAGGTTACAGGTAGATGATGAAACATTACACGTCGGTAGGTCAGTCAGTACAAGATCAAGAATTCTTTGGTTATTGTTGAATATCAAATTACATTGACTAAAGTTAGCAACATTACTGAAGTCTATGAGAATTGTGTTTAATATTGTGTTAGGACAATATGAATCCTTCTTTATTGCTTCCCAATCTATGGTTCCTAGATTAAAATCACCAATTAAACAAGTATGTCCATCAAACTTATCTAGAACAGAGTTACAGTTTTCTATAAAGAGCTCTAGCATGTGGCGTTGGACTGGAGGAGGGAGGTAGACAGCACATATTGCTAGTTGTTTCGAAGAATCTCCATCTGGAACATCCAAGATGACCCAAAGATCTTCACATTGACTTTCCCAATTTGACATACGATTGGCTGAGAATTTCCTGGAAATAGCAATGAGCACTCCTCCTCCGTCCTTCCGACCGTGGAATCCAGAAGACTGTCTATCCCTCCTAAAAACTTCATAACGGTTGTCAAACAGTTCGGTACTTAACACACTATCATTGAGCCACGTTTCGCATAAAACAATAATGTCATAATTAGTTAGCAGTAATTTACTGAAAAATGATTGAGTTTTAGTTCTAAGACCCCTGGTATTTTGATAGTAAATAGATATATTATCCATAATGTTGGCTAAAGCCACCAAAGTATGCGTAAACTACACGGTTATTTTAAATTAGCAAGAACATTGTTGTCTTTAACAAATATGTAGCCCGTGTCATCACTTTTACGCATAAATATACGTCCACCTCGGATCCACACGTATTTATAGCCCTTTTCTTTCGCAGTCTGCCTGGCTGCCGCATGCAATGATTTATTTGCAGGAGATAAATGTTCCATGACGAAAATTGCCGACGTAGGTCCCGTATACCCTAGATGAGAACTGTTAAGTTTGTCACTTAGGGTCTTTGGTCTGTTGAACTTCGTGACTGCTGCCAAAAAGAAATCCCGAACCCTTCTATTGCTAAGCTCCACTATTATGGAGCGTGGGCGTTCAATTTCTGGATTGAGTTTGGCTGTCCTTGTCACATGGACAATGTTTTCATCTTTAAGATCAAGTCCCACCACCTTACTAAGTTCTTTTACAATGCCAATCAAGTTCTCAGTTTTTTTCTCGGGAACGCAATGGATCTCAATGTTTTTGCTACGAGCATTTTGTTCTAATAAATTTATTCGTGCGGTAAGATTTGTAACACTTAATTGCATTTCACACTCATGTTTTTGCAGAGTTTTTATCAGCTTATCGTTCTCTTTATATTTTTTCAGCATATCCTCCACTTGATCACTCATGTATTCCATAGCCTTATTAATGCTTCTTATCTCTTCCTTTACCGAGAATAAATCGCCACAAAACTGCTTCTTAAAGTCCTCCATATGCTTTAACAAAATTTCTTCCATAATTTCACGCATTTCTTCTCGCGTTACAGGGGAATCTTGCCTGCTAGGCGGGGATGATAAGGCAGGCCTCTTTGTAGGACGCTGGGTAACATTTTGGGTTGTACGAATGGGTGTGTTGTCATTTTTGGATGCTTTGGGTGTTGATTCACGACATCGGGGGCACAACCAGTCCTTAGGAATTTTTACGGGCGTAGGTTTATTCTTCCCCGCAAAAAGACATAGATGGTGATACGCTTTTTTGCATTTTGAGCATTGAGTATAATTGTCATCATCGTTGGTAACACTGCAGCAACCCCATTCCAAATTTAGCGAGGTCATTTTCAAACAATTTTTAATTTTATCGTTCTAGTTAAAACCAAAAATAAAAGTGCACTGCAACAAATGCTCCGTAACTATTTCAAGGAAATAAAATAATATTCGCAGTCAAAAATGCACAGCAATAAATGCTCCGGTGGCTGCTCTGCTTACGCGTACGCTTGGTGTCGCGAGAAAAAGGTCTTAAGTGATGCGGATTTCTAACACGCTTACGCGTTTCGATCAAACGTTTGCAAAGTCAAATAATTTAAAGAAATGCGGGTGATTTCTTATTACACAGCACTTAGTACTTCTGCCTTTACGTCTAGAATGAACTTTTCACGCAAAACCTATTACACTTTAATATTGCTCGATGTTTGTAATTCACTTTGATCAAAAATACAAATGTTATCGACCACTTTTTTCACTAGATATTGTAATTTAACATTAGCGTGCACAACATAGATGTTACTCGTCTGGCGGTATGCCTATGATTTACATATTAACATATTATTTTGTTTTATTAATAATTCAATTTTGGCGGATAAATATTTTTTTATATCTGTTTATTAATAGTCTTATTTGAAAGAGAATCAGTTTGAGGTCTCCAAATTTAAAATAAACAGAACAACTTTTTTAAATTTTAAGCGTGGACATTGAAGTTTGCGTCGTTGCACTTTTTAATTATGCAATTAAATATATTTAAGTAATCACACTATGTTTGACTTAAATATTTACGTAATATTATGCTTATTCTGGTAATGTGGTTGTAGTACCAATGCATTGCGGGAGTGCATGAAATATTTAAAGAAGTTGTGCAATGCCTCTGTATTAAAATATTTTTTTCTTGCAAATGTTTTCTAATTCCTAAATAAGTGAGAGCCTCTTGTAGCAAGATATGGAGCATGTCGGACATAAGAAACAGCCGTTTGCGACTAATTATTTTATTTTATGTTTGCCTTGGAGAAATTTCCTTAATTCCATTATCGCCAATAATTGTAATGTTGAAAGGTAACACGAATTGATTATGACATAATTATAATGGAAATAACAGGCCATAAACAATATCGATTTTAAATCAAGCCTCACATATGACTATTAAATTTAACAGCCATTTAATTTTAAATGTTGAAAGTCAATTTCTTCCATTAGATTCATTTCAGTCTTACATAATTTGGTACGTCTTCCTCGGATATTAAGAATTTGTATTATGAATGTCATTTTCAAAAACATCCATTATTAAAAATAAGTAATTATTTATGTATAATAGGTACTAATGCCAAAATCAGTTGTTACATCGATGCCAATGCTTGAACAAACGTTTAAGCAAATGTGTAACATTTAACAACTAGCGGAGTTTATTTTGACAACTATTTAAGCAGTGAATTCTATTATTTTTGACGTAATCTAAAGTTATTGCTTGACTACAATTCCACCTAATGGCAACTACAGATGAGTCTGATTTGAGCAGGGTTTAAAGTGAATTATTGTTTATAATTTAAA
>DWLW01000085.1:0-10757 GCA_018251875.1 Lychnuchoides ozias
TGTGTGTATTTTCAAAATTTTGTTTTGTGTGAGTATTCATGAAAAGCAGCGATATGTATAAGTTATAGTCAGAAGATTCAGAGTCGCAGTACAGTTAGATAACGTATTGCACGCCTCTTTATGAAAGCGTAATCTTAGGGTCATCTAGGTCTAAATGTTACAGACCAGAGCTTCTGCGTTTCTAGTTCTACAATTACCTAATGCCCACGTTAGGTAATTTTAGCCTCTCCGTATTAAGGTTAGGCTGGGAGTATTATATTATCTAAATGCTACTAAAGGATAATAGACTCTTTGGCTTAAGAGACAGTATCTTATTTAGTAGAGTACTCAGATTTCTTACTAAGTATCTTACTGAGCAGCAGTTTCTTACTTGTCTCTTCTTCCTTACCCAGCAACGTATCGGTGACGTCTTTAGTGTTACGTCTTTATAGATGGTATCTAGTGGCGAGTTACAACAAAGCAAATAGTTTTAAAATATTCTCCAGGCTATGAATATAAATTTTCATGGCTATCAGTAGAATGGTATAGAAATTAATGTACCGGGGCGCCATCTAGAGGCGATTTATATAAAAGTGAACAGCATACAAAACTTCTTGAAGAAATACTTATTATGTGGCTTTATATGATAATCGCTCAAACGGTGTCAGTCATTAATTTCAAACATTCATACCATCCATTTATATATATAGATTAAGATTATGAAATATCCATGCTCAGTTATTCACGTTACATAACTTAATTTGACTGTCATTTATACGCGATAAAAGCCTTTAAAAGCTCACATTACGCACCGCATCAGTAAACAAGGTCGTACGTCATTCGTTTCAAATTTTTATTACATAATTTTCATAACGAAAACGATTTATTCGTATGACAAAAGGCGAAGTCGAAACAAGCGTAAACCGCCAAACCGGACCATCCGTTGCTGCGCGAGCGCTCGCCGCGGACTCACCGAGCAAGTTCCACTGGCTCAGTACGGCTCAGTTATGCGCGAGCCGACGCGGGGTGTGGATGTATTGTTGTCCATGTAGTGTAAATTAAACGCGATCGTTACCGATGTTTTACAATTGTACTTAAACATTGCCGTGTTAAGTTTTACAACGAGCTCAGTGATAATGAACGGATAGCATTGACGAATTTGTCTATAGGTAAGAAGCAACACGGCCGAGTTGAGAAGGGCCTTACATCAACATAGCGTTTGACTAGCTGAGAGCCGAGTTCTTTTCGAAAGGCTTAGGTTGGTTTTGCAAGGCGATTCGCATTCTAAATACTAAGGTAACTAAGGCTCAAGCAGTTGCGTTTGTCAACAATTTATTGTGAAATTCTAATTTATTGTTTTATTGAAGATTTTGTTGCACTTATTCGCAAAGTTAACTTGGTGCTTGAGTACAATGCGTCGAATTTCTCTGACCTTGCTGGGTTTAGTGAAATGTCAAGTCAATGGTGAGCGTCCGATTATTCGCTCGTAGTACATTAGGCAGATCCGGAATTCGCCGAGCAAGTACCTATCGGCTTAGATCTGTGTTTGAAAATGCAAGTGTTATTAATTAGCCTCTTTATTTATTACTATATGCATAAATATCGTTCTGATTACGAAAGTGACTCGAATAAAAAAATATTTATTGTTTATACACAATTTATATCAGTTCATTTGGAAGCATTCGACTATCTAGGCTTTCCTAAATATATTTCTAAAGTTGTTATTTGAAATGTTATAATATCATTTAGCTGAAACAACTGTAAATAATATACATTTCTTGAATTTCCCAAAGACCATACATTTTGAGTTTACTCACTTGCGTTCTCATATTGCGAATATGTACAAGTTTATTAATATCACAGAAAATGTACAATATATTTTGTACTTAGGTACTGCTTATTTCTGTCATAAATCTTCCAGTAGACCAAAAAGAAAAATTTATACAAGAATTATTTAGCGTGCTCAATTTTATAGTTCAAAATGAAATATACAATATAAATTTTGGTTTATGCATAAATTTCCCTCCCTATCCCTTTCTAGAATGTGATAGACATAAAATATGGATGACATTATTAATTTTTTTATTTGTATAATAGGGAAGGTAAAATGACTAATTATTATTACAATAGAGAATTATTACTAATTATTATTACAAAAAGTATTGTTCTGTATTTTAGTATTTTTCACAGAACTAAAACCTCTTTTTACGAAATATTAAATAAATCAAGCAATCTACATGCAACTTTAATACTTACTTATTTACTTGCGTTTAAAATGCCAAGGTTATTCATTCCCATGTAACTTTGGGACTTAAATATATTGAGATTCTGAAAGTACAGAGAAATCTGTATATTCGTACATAGACCAAGGGTTTGATATCAATTATCAATCTGTGTTGACCGCGTAAAGAGCCACAGACTGCGCAGGTACATAATACAGATCAGTTGTATTATCAGAGAGCTTTTAGGTCTGTTTTTAGAAGCCCGAGAGAACGGTACTGCGTTCTGCTTCTCTGAATTAAAACCATGTTTGGCTAAACGACGACCCCGTAGCCCAGTTGGTATTGACCTTGTCTGCCGAGCGAGGAATCCCGGGATCGATTCCCGGCCGGTGCGGACCTGTATGTGTCAGATATAGGTTTGTTCTCTAGTCGTGGGTGTTTGTGATGTTGAATTCGTGCAAGTCCATGTCACCCGCGCTATATGGATTCCTAGTCCGGGGATGTGAGTGTATAAGTGCATTGGGATAGATTCGAAGATGTACTTAGCGGTCCCTCATGGGTTTATATATCACCACACTTTCGTTCTCTTGTCAAATATTATATTTATTATGAGAACATTTGAAATCACTCGAAATTCAAACATTCAATCTGACATTTTTAAATTCTTTAGCGACATACGTTACTATGAATCATACTTAAATAATATACACTTTTTAATATTTTTATTTACTTATTTATTATTGCATTAATTATCACGGATTAACCAATTACGATAATTAGGTAAATGCCAGTATACAATGAAAATTAAAATATCTTAGTCAAAAATTACTTAACAAACAATAATTATACAATATGAAATTCATTTGGAATCACATTGAAATTATAATTAAATGTCTTTGTAAAATGTAACAAAAATAAAAGTTTATTAACTCATTATGTCATATTCATCTTGATCATCTTAATACTAGAAAGTAAATTGCATTGTTGCTAGCAGTGATAGCTTACTGGTTCGATAATCGGTATCCCAGGTTTAAATCCTGCACGCATTACAAATTTTCAAAGTTACGTGTGTATTAGAAAATATTGATCACTTGTTTCGGTGAAGGAATCTTGCGAAAACTTGCATACCTCAGAGTTCTCTATAATGTTCTCTTAAAATGTGTGAAGTTCACCAATCCGCATTTGGCCACCGGTGGACTACAACCTATACTCCTTATAATGTGAAAGAAGGTCCGAGCCCAGCAGGGGGGTAGCTATGGGTTAAGGATGCTAAAATTTGTGTTGTTTATCATTAATTATGTGTATAGCAATCATAGCTTAGTTAAACGTTGATCTCCTGCACGGCACTGGGGAATCCGTTCTGCGGTGTTCAAATTCTGCACGCAGCACAAAGTTTTGAAAATTGTGTTGTTTTAAAATTAAAGTACATTCAGTACAAATACTGACCTGGTTTTCTTAAACAATTTGTACCTTTACTTAGGTATAAATTCCTTCGAACCAAGCTGTTAACTCTGCAATAGAATCGTCTGGAGTTCCGTCTATGTACGAAGACGGCAATGGCTCACCACCCCATTGTTTTCGCTAGATTGCTCTGTGGGGAAGTGCAATCACGCTAAGAGATATCTCCTGTCCGGGTCAATCAGACTGCTATTTTAAGAGAGGCAGTAAGTGCTTTAACTTGTAGTTAAATTTCGTAATTGTAAATCACTCTCTGATAATGTGGCTATTTTATTACTTCAGAAACCTAAGGAGATGCTAAGATATGTATTTAATAATATGTTTGTGTGTTTAACTGTAAAATTATTACTGTATAAATGACGAGCTTAATGGTTTGTCGAATTTAAGTGACTAGACGGCTAAGTAATAGCGGGTGCGGTCAGTAGTTAGATGGGATATCGTTGGTGGGGTGGTTCCATGCTTTGAAGGGCACGGTGAGCCATCGGTTCTTAGATTGCTCTTAATACGGACCCGATTCAAACTAGATCAGTCAAATTAAATTATATTTATTTCGAAGTTAGTTTTTACAAACACGTTTCGTAAGTCAATCTACGTCATAGCTAGCAAATCCCCCCATAAGTAGGATCTAGAAGAAGAAGCGGGAAGAAATTACTGGAAAGAGTATTTTCCTACGACCTGTTACAGAATTAAAAATTTGTTGTATATCAAACTCGTTTCCATTTCGTTTTTTATGTACGAGTAAAATGCAAATCAAGTTTGTTACGAGTTTATCTAATCGTCACAAAAATTCTTTTAACACGAGCTTACAACAATATCTCAGTTCCGTCAATTGTGACGGAAGTTTATTACAGTTTATTATACGTCCCCATGAATTTCATTTATATGAAAGCCCAATCAATTTGAAACTAAACTAAAATACGTTGATTAAAGTAAAGTTAAACATGAAGTCAATTATAGAACATCAAAGCAACATTTTCTCTGACAGAGAGTAATATTTAAACTTTTTGCGGTAAAACCCGGTCCGGCATTTGAAAATAATCAAGTCGAGTATTGCTGTTTGCTGTGGAAGCAATTTTCAGTGTAATGACTGCAACTGGACCGACTGGACGGATGATTAATGGTTTGTTTGCATTCCACGGGTTCCGAACGATAAACCTTTTTACTGATGGAACTTCAAACTTTAATCTCAGTTTTTGTGACACGAACCAGCCGCCATTTTGCTTTTCGTTGAGTTGTAAAGAATTTGCAATATTACATCATTGTTTGCAATAAGTACATAATAGTATTAAATTGTACATTTAGTTGGGTTACTATTTAGAGTAGGTGTTAATGTGATTTATGAGATTATATATATTAGATGAAGGAATACATCATGGGGCCCCGGTGCGAATCCTACTTCTATTTTCTAATAGTTATTTATGGGCGCATTAGAAATTATTCATTACTTGCTTCGCTAAAAGAAAACATCGTGAAGAAACCTGCACATCTGATAGTTCTCCATAATGTTCTCGAAGGTGTGTGAAGTCTGCCAATCCGTACTTGGCCAGCGTGATGGACCATGGCTATGAAAAAAAATTACATTACACATTGATGTGAGTGATTAGGAACGTTATTAATTGACATAACAACATATAACCGGTAAATTGTATTAGCGGTAGATTTCATGGAACGAAACGACACCCTTTTATTAGTCATAAACAATTATGAGCTCCTTGGACGTTTAGAAAATAATAACGGTAATATTCAATCGATATCTTTATAATGGAACAAAGATAGCAATTTTCTTTTCTTGCTCGCTGTTGTTCCTTATTTAAAGCTGGACGCTTTTATTTCTTTTTAAGTTATCCGAAATCTATTCATGATTCAAACGGGAGGCGTGGTCTAAGTTACGCTTGACTGCCTTTAATGTCTGTGGTCACCGAAAGATCATTGATCGAGGCCTGACGTTTGCGAAGATTACATTATTTATCATCGTGACACTGGAAAGTTTTAAAAAAGTAATGTAAGAAAAAAACGTTACTTTGCTCTAATTTATAACTGGCTACTGCTCACGATTTTATTCACGTAAACTTCAGTTACTGAACTGTTATAGTTAGTAAAATATCAGCCTTATCAACTGATCAGTTATTATACAGTATGTTCTTAACGTGATTCTTTAAATGGTTATAACTTTTGATTTATGAACTGATTGTAATAAAACTAATACTGGATTTTAAGTGAAGCTTACCGTAATACATTAGTTTTTTTCCCCTTATACATTAGTTAAAACCGAACCCAAATTAGTTAAGCCATTTCTAAGATTAGCGCGCTCAAACTCACAGAGAAACAGAGCAAAAACCTAACAATCATTGTTTTGAGTTCCAATGCTTTCATAAAGATTCCCAATTATAGTTTCTCTTGTATTCATTGTTTCATGTACTGACAGGGATCAGTAATTGACCAGCTATTTTTATTGGTAACTGTTTTCAGAAAAACTTGATTGAGAAGTGAAAATATCACGTTATCGTATTTCTATTTTTCAAGATACTAAAGCAACAGATACCTAAGTATTAGGTTCATAATAAATAATTTCTAAGATATATGTAGAATATAAGATCGGCCAAATTTCCAATGAATCCCTTTAAGCGCAGGATCTAAAGGATTCTTTGAACTAAAACAACAATATCGCTTCTCCGTATATTTTGGTAGCGAAATTTTATCGCGATGGAATTCACCTTTTTGATATTTTTCTCGGTTGTTTGTTCGTTAAATATTGATATTTCTAAGCTTTCGAAGGTAAATTATTTTCTGTGGTGAAAGTAATCTGCGTAGTGGTATTCTCGTCAATATGAAAACGAGATCAATAAGACAAGCTGCTTGGCAATTTAACGCCAAGTTAACTTAACGGGCCTGTAGACCATGTAAAATTTTACTGGAAATATGTATGTGGATCAATAATTAATTGTTTGCATTCAAATTCCTTCTGAGCGTTTCATAAGATAAAAAAAATGTGTGTACTTAACACCTACGAAAAGTCTGTGTTTGGTGCGCCAAAAGAAGTTTTCACTTGAAAAAGGCAAATAATAGTATCCAAACGAAAGTGAGAAGATAACGGTGGGTATTCGAACACTATCCGCGTTCAGTATATGAACTCGATCGGTCACTGACACGCGGTCCGTCGCCATGTGCCCCCACTAGCGCCACTCAACTCGTTCGAGTATTAGCGCTATCTCGAGACACGAGGTCATTAGATCTTAGCGCCAAGTATTATGCAACTTGTACTATACGATCAAATTTATAAAGTTTAAGTTTTTTTTGTGATATAAGTCAATGCGTGACTGTTCCACCTGATGGTTAATGGCAATAAAGTCTTGGTGGTAAAGCGCACTAACTTAGCCTATTCGAA
This sequence comes from Lychnuchoides ozias, assembly GCA_018251875.1. Taxonomy (NCBI): domain Eukaryota; kingdom Metazoa; phylum Arthropoda; class Insecta; order Lepidoptera; family Hesperiidae; genus Lychnuchoides; species Lychnuchoides ozias. The sequence continues at coordinate 7,045 of DWLW01000085.1, forward strand.
CGTCCGGAAGTAAGGAGAGCCTTTTTTTAAGTTGTACGCGTTTTATAAATTTGTCACTTGCTTCGGTGGAGGTAAACGTTCGACGTTTGAAGCTGGTTAATTACCGCTGCTACATAGCGATGCTCTCCTCAATCCCAGTTAACCACCTAGACCGGCTAGACCTATGTTTGAACACTTAGTCTATCACGCTATGTATTAATCAAAAAAGTTTACGTGACGAAAATTAGAACGAATGCGAGCTTATCTCTTACAGACATCTCTTCCAACCAACTCATCAGATGTGAGAATAACATAATATATGTTGGAGTGATATGGAAGACGTCCTTAGAAAGAAAATCAAAGAATGTTATTATCAACTTTGGGACATGTGACACTATTACTTCATTGTTACTATTATATTTCCATAGTTCTCTGCACATCCTCAAAGGTCTACTGTACAGATATATAGCGTTAATACCCAAAATCATTAATTGTTGAAACACTAAAAAGTTTCTAATTTTTTCGTTAGTCCTTAAAAGTATAAAAAAAAAAAGTTATTTTTAATTTTTGTCAGTTCATTGCGTTTTATCAATGCAATCGTGCGTAATATAATTTATTCATCTATTGAACGGTATTACATATTGATGAAAGTGATGGCTCATGTTTACAGAGTAGGTTTGCACAGTTTACAAACACTTGTGAGTTACGAAGCATGGCTCAGCAAATATTTACAAACGTATAATCGAAATGTATAAAGAAACGATGTACGTAAGTGGAGTCACGTGCCAAGTAAAGTGGACTATGAAATCACTCTCAATGGATATCTTATTCATACTGTAATATTCAATTAACAATTTATTGCTTGTACATAAGCGATGTTTTACGAAAATGATGTTTATCTTGAGATTGCCATTAGATAAATCGCTTACAATTCTAATATTGCGCATAAATAAGGGTGATAGTTGTTATAATTATAGTGCTTATTTGTTAAATTCTAAATTTAAAATACAACGATTTCATTTAAAATAATTTATTTTAAAATTTTAAATGCTAAGAAGCTTCATAAAACATCATGATCCGTGAAGCCTAGAAAGAGATTACACCTCTTGCTTAAAGATGATTTGCTGGTTTTGTGTAAAAAAAGATTCTTCATGCAAAGCGGGTGCTATACTTTTATTATTACCGAGTTAGTGCGGCGGTCCTAATGGCCTGAATTTAAAATTCCCTATAGGTAAGTGGCACTATGACGTCTACGCTGCAGTCCTCGGTCGATGAACTGGTTTTTCAATTGTTTTCTGCTATTTTGTGATTACCCGTTACGTAGGCAGCGATACCTACAGTATGGTAGGTTTTTGTAATACATGTACTATTAAGATTTCTGTTGTAGGAAATAGAAATACTACCTTGATTAATTTTGTTTTTTTTGTAAAAATAAATTATGTTTTTAGTTTTCTTAAAATTGTGTGATATAGAAACATTTCTCATTTCAAAACCAGTGTTAGCCTAGTGGTTTAAACGTTGGTCTCTCAGACCGTGGGTCCCGAGTTCGAATCCTGCACGCACCTATAATTTTCCAAAGTTATGTGCGTATTAAAAATGTAATTACCACTTGCTTCGGTGAATGAAAACATCGTGAGGAAACCTGTATACCGGAGAGTTCTCCATAAAGTTCTTAAAGGTGTGTGAAGTCTACCAATCGCACTTGGCCAGCGTGGTAGACCACGGCCTTTATCCCTCTCATTGTGAGAGGAGACCCGAGCTCAGCAGTGGGACATTTATGGGTTGTGATGATGATGATGAAAAACATTTCTCTGTTTATTCCAGAAAGAGAGTAAGTCACGTAAGGAAGCCAGGTAGGAACAAATACCTTACCATAAATACCGTCGAGATTAAACTGGTTGGTACTAAGCAGAGATCCTATTGAAGATTTCTGGGCTCCAAAGCTTCGTTCCTTGTTGAGCAGTACACTACGAGGATGAGAGTATGGCTTGGACTTAAAGATGGAGCCTTTAACACAAGAAAACTTACGAAGTAAAATTTAAAGCGAATTTTCATGTAAATTTAAAAACTGGTGGTAATTTGTCGAACAAAAACAAAATCGATACGGCTGGTGTACAAATTTCCCAGTAATCAACGGTTGTCGACCTCCACAATGTCATTAGCTGTGAGTTCGTATTCCTACATTATATTTAAAAGCGGTCAAGTCTGAATCAGGCTGACGTATGATAAGGTTCCGTACTGTAAATGTATCGAGGACTATTTACTTTTCTTGAAGACACTTAATGATTTAGGATTTTAAGAAAAGTTTTCCTGTTAACTAGAAATGATTTACTCGATCTCTTTCTTTAACATACAGCCCCTTTTGCGAATTAAAATATAGTGTATCGCTTTTTTGATCATGAGGGTAAGACCTTAGATCACCTCCTCATTTTTTTTTTTATGTTTAAAGCCGACAAACGAGCAGACGTACCACCTGATGGTAAGTGGTCAACGCCGCCCATGGACGTCCATAACACACATTCTCCTCTGTGTTTCTATTTTGACATTTTCCCTGCAAGAAATGGCTATATAACGATTTTTTTGTGTACATTGCTCATTCATTTTATGGTCTGCAATAAAGTGCTTTAATTTTTTTTTATATAATTCCTCTAAATTAATAAGTCCATGTTCAAGATAAAAATGAACAGAGTTATTTGGAAGGTATTCTTAGCGATATTCCAATAGGTAGAGGACCCTTTAAATCTAATATAACTTTATGGCGTGGCGTCCATATTTCCTATTAAATATAACTTATTGCAGATTACGCTTTACTTATTTATTAATTTGAACTTTATTGATTATAGTCATAAGTGTTAGTTTTATGCGCCGGTCTTCCCGAGAATTTGAATTCATGTACGGACTTCTATTTTTTTAAAGTTATGTGCGTAATATAAATTTATTAAGTATTAGAAGGTAGTCGTTTATCAAGGTAGTGTTTTAACGTGCCCGGCAGCTTTACATGTCTTACTACACTATTTCTAGAATCTCAAACGTGAAATGGTTTTTACGCGTTTCTGTTGTAGTGTTGGAAAGACAGTAATAAAGGAGTCTCCTGGCTTTTTGGGTGACAACGTGTCGTGTAATATATGACACGGACGTCCTTGGACGCCGAACGCTTATCATCAGGTGACCTATCATCTTGTTTGGCAGTTAAAAAAATTAAAAAGAACATTGTACCTTAGCTATAGTCATGAAAAAACTCAAACATGTAAAAATATAGAATCCTCTACCGCTTTATAATATAAGTGTAAATTTTATATTAGGAATTTCACGTGAAAATAACAACGTTAGCGGATAGTTTGACTAAGGTCAATAAAGTTTGCTTTGTGAGTCCTTTACAAAGTACAAACAAGATTTCGTTAAAATACGTGCCTTGTTGAGTAATACCTTTATAAAAGAAAAACTCGCGTAGAATAGGATTTAGTATTGTAAATGTATTCAGATTATAGGTTTTCCTGCAGAGACGGATACTTTTGCACCGACGATGCACCGTTGTCAATATAAGATAACGGTATCCGTTGCTGAAATAACGTAAAACCGATATCTAAAGTAACGGTGTGACTTATGTATGCCGCTTCAGTATTTTGGCGCCGTATTGAGGGGTGGACGTATTATATTTAGGACGCCCCCCGACGAGGCGGACGGATGACCTGAGGAATACAGCGGGTAGCCGCTGGATTCAGAAGGCCCAGAAC
>DWLW01000086.1:0-10703 GCA_018251875.1 Lychnuchoides ozias
TACTAGCTTCTGCCCGCGACTTTGTCCGCGTGGACATTTTGTCTTTTATCCCGCGGGAACCCACTTATTTTCCTGAATTGAAAGTATCCTATGCCCGTCTCCTGGTTCTAAGCTACCTCTCCACATTTACAGCCAAATCGGAACAGTCGTTCTTGAGTTATAAGTAGTGTAACTAACACGACTTTCTTTAATATATTATATAGATGTGGATTACATTCGTTTGTCATTCATTACTTATATTTAAATAAAGGGTCTTCATCACAACCCATATCTGTCTGACTCCTGGGCTGGGATGTCCTCTCACTATGTGAGCGGTAGAGGCCATAGTCCACCACGCTGGGTAAGCGCGGGTTGATAGACTTCACACACCTTGGAGAATATTATAGAGGACTCGTTTGTCGGCATTTAACATTAAAAAAAAATCTTCAAATCATTGGGCTATCACTGCTTTCTTATCCGCTTCTTATAAAGGATGGAGCCATTCATATTCTACGTTAGTAGAAGTTTTCTGTAAACCGATAACTGTATTGTCAACTAGACACTAAAAATAGACTGGGTGGTCGTCGTTGGTGGTATCACCTTGACATCTATGTCATTGAACTATAACTAAAGCAGTCTATCTATATTTGTTAGTTGCGGTTTCTATATTAGGCTTTGTTATCGATAAGGTATTATTTCATCTACCTGACTAAAACATTGAACAGTGTGACACTGAGAAGACTGAGTTTGAACCTGAGATGTATGTATAAGCTATAATTATGAACCAATCCAGAAAACATTTACTAAGTTAGTCCACCCACCCAAGTCCATTTACCATGAAAAGGTATTGTAGCATTGACTTATAACCGATAAAAAAATTGTATCCCAGTGATTGTATTTTTTCACAAACAGAAGATAAAACATGATACGGAAGTTCTGGTAAAAGGAAATTATTTTTTGAAACGCTAGAAATGTCTCGTGTAGCAAACCTAGGGGGGAGATGGGCAGATTATTTGTGAAATTTAAACTAATATTCTAAGAGGCGATAACACAGCCAGTTACCCAAATAAAAAGTTGACACACATCTTCCCTGACAAAAGTTTGTGGAATCAAAAGTTCTATAGTAAAATATTATTTGTTATATGTATAACGGCCAAAAAAGTCATCCGTTCAAGGAAATTCTGCACCGTATTGAGGCGGCCTGGAACACTAAAATCAATCGCGTGCCTTGATCAGGGTGTTGTAACGGGGCCGGCGATGCATTAGCGACTCTAATAAGGTTGCAAATGTCCATAGGCGTCGGTGACTACTTAACACCAGATGGCCCGTCCGTTATTTTCGTCAGTCTTTAAAATAAAATAGAAGCCGATCTACTTGGTGGTAAGACTTGGCGTAAGGATCACCTGTATTATGATCTTAAGTAACATTTTTCTAAGGAAAAAGAATGAAGTAGAAGATTACATTATTCTTAAAAGTAGGGTTACGCAAGTTGTATGCGCTGTATCGATATATTAAATTTTGATAGCGCAATCTTTCACTCCGTCAGGGATTCGTAACCGGCCGATAACGTTAATTACAGTATACGAATAATCGACAGATGCATAATCAAATTAATTGCACGTGAGCATCAAAAATGTAGTTTGAGTAACAGATCAGTCACGTCACGTTGTATAAATTTATTGCTCATGCAATATTAATTATGATATGATAATGAGCACATTAGCAGAGCGGCGTACCCTGGCCTCGCTTCGTTTTAAAAAACAGTAAATTTTTGTTAATATCTTTTGCTAGTAAAAGTTAGCCATTATTTTTTGTCAATAGCCGACAAACGATCATAACGCGCCAACTGATGGTAAGCGGTCACCGCTACCCATGTGCGTACGTACATAATACCAAAGGCATCATAGACGCGTCGCCAGCCAACATAAAAACGGGCGGTTCACGTTACTCGGTTGACTTTAGAAGGAGGGTGGTAAATTTAAAACTAGATATGCATTTTAAAAGTATAATATAAAAACATATTTGTGTCCATTATAGCGAGATGCACTTGACAAGAGAATCTTGAATATGATGAAAATGAGAAATATGATGCACTTCACGTAAGATTCGTTATTAAAATTCTGCCTTAAACTTAATTCCCAAAAATCTAATTTTGTTTTCACCCACCATTGATTAACTGTGCACTATATACCCGAGTTTAATTTCAGGTCAAGACAGACATTAATGAGTCAGATAAATTTCGGGACGCGAGTGTTTGCGGTGTCTCATTCGTGCATGTCCAAACCACCCGCATAACAGTGTCCCCTAGTGCGTGGTTGTGCGTATGTGAGCATTCCTTTAGACTACATGGCATGTAATAACACGAAAATGACCGACACGCAATTGTGTAAAAGTTACGAACTGACGGGGAATAAGGGTTTTGATTTCGCATCAAATTTACAGAAACCAAATATAACAATTTTCTGCTCAGTTTTGAGGCAAAACGATGGCCGAATAAAGTCTTGAGAGACGCAACAAAAGCCGTAGGGTCTACGGCTTATCGCATCCAGAATGCTCAATGCAGAAGAGCAGAACGCAAATCGCAGAACTACCGAGCCGAACCTAAGCCTTATAGCCTAAACGCTGTCTCCGAATCAGTATCCAATGCTTGTCGGATCTTCAGCCGAAGTGGTCAACCCGATGCCACCTCCTGAAATTTGGAGTTACAGACCTGTCTATAACGTTTAAAACTTAATTAAAAAAATATTATAGTTATATTAGGTATCTTATTTTAATATTTCGCGCTACACATTTTGTTTATTAATCTTTATCCACAGATAACGATGTTTTACGAGCCTAGCAACTAACTTCCCGTGTATATTAACATGACATTATCGCGTGGGACAGTAAAGAGTAATATTGCCTGCATCATATTGATCGAGGGTAATTTAGTCGTGACGTATCCAAGCATGACACGAGCGCCAAAGCAACGAGCGAAGCTCTATACAAACATAAATCATTAACACGTCTCAATGTTGTCCTAAGATTCTCAACGCTTTTCGTCCCTTCTACATCAGCTGTGGGCACCATTGCATTTCGCATTTCGATCACCGATGCATTTCGATCGGGAGGAATGTCAGAAAAGGTAGCGTTTTGTTTTAATATAATAGGCGGCTAACATTGATAGTGCTACGAGATGGTAAGTGGTCAGCGTTCCCACAGACATTACCACTACGCAAAAATACCATTGGCATTACACTGAGCGCTATAGCGCCTGAGTAAAAAGTGGGCAAAACCTAATGACCTTCATTATAAGTCTCGCTTAAAAGGGTATTGGTTCCGTCCCCTTCACCGTCAATCAGCAGGAAATATTGGCCCGCTTGAATCCACAAAGACAAGCTAAGCCCCTAAGCCGCATAGCCTTCAACTTCTCCAGATTGTAGAGTTGAGCGGTTCTGGAATTTAACTACCATAGCATATCACTCTAGAGATAGATGCAACTTTAGACTAGAATCCTAAAATATTAAGAGTTGATTGAAAATGTTCTCAACGTGATTTTAAAAATACCCGAGCGCAATTTTCACATCTATAAGCGACCTGTATAAAAACTTTAATGAGGTTCCGACACAGGATGCGAACTGGGGCGACGCTCTCGACACATGAAAAACAGCTTTTGAATTTTTTAACATTCTCTTGGGAAAATGAAAATCTTGGCTTTTTTAGTAAATTGGCGTGAACGTTTTGCTAGCTTTAGAGAAGTATTTTTTTGGTGTCATAATGAAATGTTGTTAATGCTAACTGCACGGAACACTACGGAACATTACGGACGGATCAAATAATCCGTCTTAGATTAGCTAAGGAACTATCACAGCTATTTACATACATACACACACGCACACATACAAGAACGGATGTTAATTCAAAATCAAATAGTATTGTTTTCCTCGTCTTTAAAACGCCGAGAACTGAAGAAAACTACATACTACAATTTTCATACACAAAAAAGGTAACTAATTTTCGAACGTTTATAACGATACCATGCCACCTATTATCTAACAACTTACGATCTATTCCAGTTCGGCATTCAGATACAATGTATGAGTGTTTTGTAATGACGAAATCACGTCATTTGCTTGAGTTCCGTCGACATTTTCCGAAATTACGCCCAATTTTGTAAGACTACGGTAATGGGGCATTGTGTCGAGTTACGTGGACTGTGGACCATACATAAAACCACTTAGTTTTATGTACCTGCACCATATATTATGGCTTTTGTTACTGGAATAGAGTGTCATTATTTCAATTGAAAAAAGAATACAACACTTACAAAAGGTTAACTGATAAATGGTTTGCGTATATTTTCCACATGTAGAATAGAATAGAATGCATTAATTTCGCCTGTTACCACAAGAACGATACATTAATACACGATAAATTTAAATCAAAACAAGCAACACAATCATGTAGATAGCATTATCGTCATAAAACTTCAGATCCTGGCTGGTAGCAACGTCTATACAAACAATTAAAGCAGTGGTTATTACGACTATCGAATTACATTTAAAATAGCTATTCAAGGTTACTTCAGAGATTTCTACATATACTTTCACATTGTCAAAGGCTTCCTGAGGTTGATTTGTTACGGTGACCATGGTAAGTCATTGTTACTACACTACTTATTGGTCACGGTTACGAGGTTGTGAGTGCCAACAGATTTAGCAGCAGCAGTAGAGAATAATTGGATCAGCAATCATGATCAATTGTGAACAAGATTGTGGTTTGGCTGGACACGCGTACGTCTTCGTGGAACCACTGACAATTAAACTAAATTCTCCCGCTTCCGAACTTTTTTGCTCACCTGGCTAGGTAACACAGTCCTAAAATCAACAATGAAACTCTTTTAACGTGTACAATGTGGTATTGGAGAGCCAGCTAAAACACGAGTTCACTGCCTCCTTCTTGGCCAGTAATGTGTTCTGACTCCTATATTTTTACTTTGATCTTTTTACGTGTTTAAATTTCAGTATCAGAGAAAGTGATAATTTGTTAAAAGTTGTTAAATATATGTTGTAAGTTAAATGTTGGCTTCAAATTAAAAAAATATTTATGCTTTATAAAATCAGCTTTAGGAAGGCCAGCGCATTGAATCTGGCGCGCGGTGAAATACATGAAAAGCGATTCTTCATAGAAGGGAGATAGAATGCGAGCGTATAAACCGACCGTGACCGCAGTGACCGGCTTGGTGTCGATGCGGTTGCCGGAAACTGGGTCATATGCAGTCCAATAGCACAATGGGAAATGTTACAAAAGTAGCTCAGTGCCCCTTTAACGCACTATCTATCGAAAAATAACTAATAATATTTATTTCATATACAAAAAATATCAGCCTACAAAAGTAAAGAATATATAAAGAACTACGAAGTTCCCTCTCTTCACTTCACGAAACCTATCCCTTCATCATGATCACAACCCAGCACTGTGCCACTTCTGCGCTTGTGGATCCTCTCACAATGTGAGAACGAAAGCACCACGAAAGCCAAATGCGGACTGGTAGACTCCACACACCGACGAGAAAATTATGGAGAGCTTTTAGGTATGCAGGTTTCCACTCGATTATTACTATCCCGAAGCAAGTCAAACTTAATTTCTAATACTTTGAAAATTTGAGGTTCGTGTTAGATTTGAAGTTTAAATCATTAGGATATCATCGCTTGTAGACAGATTTAAACACTGTAAATTTATAGTCGCACGACGATTCAATAAAAACGAACCATATTTTTTTTCTACTCTCATACATTTTAAAACAAAACACATCGTATGAAGACCATATTCATCTTACAAAAAAATAATCACTTCTTTCTAAGGCCACGGGTAAAATGCCTTTGACGTATCCATTAGCTAAAGCGTTCCATTAATATACCATCGGACCACTCCACCCGTCTGTCTGTTCTTTTACCGACAAATATAAAAATAAATATGCTTGAACAATATCCGACAGCTGAGCTTCCGAACAATCTCGTTCTCATAAGAAATAGGCAGCTCAGTTACATTGAATTCTATCAAGAAAATAATTGCATTCCATTCAAAGCCAAACGCTAGTTATACAATCCGTCCGGTAATTACAGGTAGTAAAAAGGCTTATTTTGTCCATAGCCTAGCATTACAGGCGGATTGTATCGGAGTAGCGCTAAGAATGGCCAACCAGGTGCAATCACGCCGGGAGCAAGGACCGTTAATACCCTGTACAGGTTTAGCTTGCTCTAAGGCTCTAGGGTTGCTAGATACGTGTCGTTGTTAGCTGCTTTACGATATTAACTTGCGTCAATTTTGGTATCATGAGAAGTTTTAAAGCCTTTGAGGAGAGATCGGGTCATTTACATAGGGGACATTTACTCCGTCCAGGCGTAGATCTAGGTTCAGATCTCGGAGCTGTGAGTGGTCTACCAAGCCACACTTGATAAGCTTGGTTGACTATGGCCTGTAGCCTTCACATTGTGAGAGGATCGAGTCCAGCAATGGGACAGTAATGGGTTGTCATGATGATGACAAGGCGCCAGGAGTTTATACTAAAGAATTTATTTTCGTAGAACAAAATTAAATCAGAGGTTGAAAAATTAAGCTCAATTTAAAAGCAGCTGACAGAAAATTTGCAATCAAATCTTTCACAACAATAATTATTACATGACCCCTGTTTTTTAAACTAGGATATGTGGAATATACGCACCCCTCACTATAAAGCCAGGTGAACATGTTCTACATATCGGCGCCGGCGTAGTAATTTAAACGACATTAAACAGGTACTAAAAAGTTATATTGAAACAATATTGCCAACGTAATGACAGTAAAATTGTCGTTGGCCGACATCATGGGCACATGCGACATTGGATAAGGGTGCCAGTCTACTGGGGTGAAGCGGAAAATAGTCTAATTTATTCAGCCAATTTAGATAATCACAATATACAGTGGAGAGTCGAAAGTATAATAGAATTAAAAGCAGTTCTATTCCATTCTATTTACACACAATGTTCAAATTGGATGTTATAAGATATATGTGGAGAGTTTATTTCGACATTTCTTCTCTATTATAAAGCATGTTTTGCAAAAGGGACATAAAAAAACTAACACACTCACAACACCAAACTAGGAATCTTTGAACAGTGGGTGGCATGGACATACACAAATTAAACATCACAAAGACCCACAACCTAAGAATAAACATTCATTTGTCACATAAAGGTCTGCTCCAGCTGAGAATCGAACCTGGAATTTCTTGATCAAGGTTACTACGAATTGGGCTATGGATTGTTCTAATAGAAGCAAAATATGCCATTTGTAAGAGTATTATACATATAAGATATAAATGTTGACTCTTAATGTTATTTTTATACTTGTGACAATGTTGAATCAAGGCGCAAGCCTTATCGACACATTCAGAAACACTACAGCAGCATCTTTTATTTAGCTTTTTTTATGTCAATAGCCCACAAACAAGCTCACATTGCACCTGATGGCAAGTGGTCCATGCTGCCCATGGACGTCCATTTTACCAATGGCATAATAGACAGGTTGCTGCCAATAAAGAAGTGGATAATCCACATACTGGCTCTCCCACACTGTAACCGAAACACATTAACACACTTCACGGTTGGCTCTAGAAGGAGGGTGGTAAGCCACATAAGGAAGCCAGGCAGGATAAAAACCCTACTACCATAAAAAACTGACTTGTTTGTTTACCTTTGTTTGGCTTAGCTTTGTCAGGGCTCAGGTCTCCTCTCGCAATAATAGGGGTAATGGATTCCACACGCCTTCAAGAACATTGTGCAGAACATGTATATGCAGGTTTTCACATGATGTTTTCCTTCACTGAAGCAAGTGATAGAGTTGAAGTGCGGAAGACCAATATTCAAACCACTAGGCTAGCACTACCTAAATACGTTACCACATGTAAGTGTGGAATTGTAGTCTGGGATAATAATTTTTTTAATAAAAATATAGCTGGATAAAATTCAACAAATTGTTATTTTTTTTCAAATCTTACAGAGGGAAAAACGTCCAAATTTATTATCACAATTTACAAAATAACTTACCATGGCAAAATCGTTTATTGAAACGATTGCCGCTGCTATGAGTAAAATACAGACTATTGTAAATTTAATACATATTTAACCACGAATTATTTTAAACTACAGTCTTACTATAACAATTCAACAATCACATCACATAACAATACTAATGTCTAGTACAATTTGTCAATTTTTGATGTGTGCCGAGTCACAGAGTAATTGCAGGTATAAACTACTTATAAAAAGTGTTCTACTCCAATGTCTCCAATAGGTTGTTTCATAAACTAGACAAAACACTATAGTTTAAGTAAAGTCTCGGTGCAGGCGCGATCTTAAAAAGAAGTGAAAAAACGGAGTCTATTGCGCTTACACTTATAGTTCTTGTGGAAGATACTTCATATTATATTTTTTCAATTGTCGTATTATTCTTATCGCTTTTCCCGCGGATACTAATTGAGTTTCAAGGCTATAAATTATTAAAGAAGTTGTAGCGAATCGCTTACGCTTCCGAACGAGGTGTCAGATTGGATATTGACGTAGAGGGAATTTCCCGCGGTGAGAGAAGACTTTTAGCGACTAGAGAATTGGAGTAATATAAGAACTAGTGTACAAATCCTCGAGTCAGTTATTGTGCAATATATAACCCTGACACCATATAACGCTGTTTCTTGATACAGTGTCTTGATACAGGATTCGTAACCTCCGCAATAACGGAGGCTCCATCCTATGCGATAAAGTCAATCTATGACGGAAGTTATAAGATTGGCACGTTTTTTGCAATTCTAGTTGAATAATTGTAAATTGACAACTTTACAAAAACATAAAATAAAAAGTATTTATAAAGTAGGAGTGGTTTGCTCTTCCGATGAAGGCTTTACGAAAGCCAACTTCAAAGGTTTTTTTAGTGGGTATACTGCATGATGGGACTCCTACATAAGCTCCAACCGGCTGGAGTGGGTGCGTAATCACCTCACCGCAGAGGGCTAAATAAAAAATATTACGATCCTACTTCTGTTAATTCTGTTTTTTCATTGAACGTAGGTACAATACTATATTATAGTATTGTTAATCAAAAAACAATCAAACAGTCAAACGTTAGATCGGATGACGTTGATTTAGTCAAAGCCGTCAAAATCATATGTCAAGCTGTGGACCTCTAAAGGCTGATGATGGATGGATGGACTGTAGTGCGAAGATAAACTGTCGACTTGTCAATCAACCAGCTGTCAGTTCCATATTATGTTGTCAGTGTCACAGAACAAAAGTTCCGCTCTGATTTTGTTATGTGATTATTTTAAGCAAGAAAATAATTGAAGGATTGCTTTGCTTATGTCGTATTTAAGTAAATCCGATAAAGATATTGAGTAATACTGCATTTATTGACACGCAACAACGCGAACACGTGCAAAGCCACGATGGCCAAGTGGATAGGTTACGCCGTGTCCGTGAATTGCGGGGAGCCGCTGGGCTGCTACCAAGGAACCATACTGGAAGCAGATGGGACTACCCTAACCCTTACTAAAGCGTTCAGAAACGGTTTCCCATATCCGAAATCTCCGGTTACACTTAAGTAAGAGCATCATATCTATGTCAGTCATGAAACAAAGATCATTTTCGTTTTAAAAGTCATTAAGAAAAAACTGGATGGAGGGGCGGTAGGTCAAGATACCTACTCTCTGCGGCCAGAGTACTATACCACATTCTCCGAATTCATTTGGTCCCAGTGGATACTATGAAGTTTAAAACAAGCATATACACCAGTAGAACGATCTTAGTATGGTAGCTCACTTTAAACCATAATTTGATGTCGTGTTGCGTTATAAATTTATGTTCCTTGAAACTCGATTGTTATTGCATAAATACATTTTTATTGAGGAAAGACATCAAGGTTCTATTACAGCTCAGACTTTTAAACCATAAAAATATAATGCCCTTATTTAATGTTAGACAATTCAATGCACAGTGCTGCAGACATAAAGGAATTGAGGATCATTGAGGAGATGCAATCAGACCGCTCGGAGCAGACACACAGCACTGTGGCCGTCAGCAAGAACAACAAGAAGGTACAGCGAGCCACCGTTTGTGAGAACCTACAAGCCACCAACACTAGCTCAGGTGATACACAATCTCTTTAATATTCTAAAAGCAATCTAACTTTATTGATTAGTTATGTTGTAAAACCTGATTCAACTTGGAATAGAGTATCAGAATACAGTTCCCTCTAGAGTCAACTGGAAAATGTGTTTTGGTTGCAGTTTTGGAGAGTCAGTATGTAGCTGTAGTATCAGATTTATACCAGTACCAGACTACTTACCATCAAATATGAACAGATGTGTTTAGTAAGCCTATAGTGTTCAGTGAATGTCCTGATTAGAATTTGCATGTCTGTGCAATTTAGGTTCAGCACATTGGAGGAGTATTTTTGTGAGTTACCAGTTATGGTTGTTTAAGTTCAGGTGCGTCACAGCAGAGCATTGCACGATGCAGCAAGGCTTAAGTCTTTATATGAGTTTGCGAGGTGGCCATTGAAATCCCCACTCCTCTCTTCCTGCCAGTTCATTGGCTCTCACGTTACCTCATTATTTGTGCATATAATGTAAGGTAATAAGGGGGTGTAAGGGGCTCCGTCCATCTTTGAGTCCAAGCCAACCTCTCCTGCTCGTGGTGCACCCTGCTGAATGA
>DWLW01000087.1:0-10690 GCA_018251875.1 Lychnuchoides ozias
GTGTATATTCCACGACTACTTAAGTTTAAAATCGTTTGTTACATTTTTATAATTAGGTACCTGATAATATAGTATTATATTCTTCTAAGTCAACAAACGAGAATTTTCTTGCTATACATGGGCGACGCAGTCCACTTACCATCAAGTGGTTCGTTTAAGGGCCATTTCCTTAAAAATGGGCGCTCTATTACTGGGTTATATATGTATAGGTTATATCCTATTAAAAATTTAGTATAATTTTTTTTTAAGTTTATAAGTCAATGCTTGACTGCGATCCAACCTAATGGTAAATGGTGATTTTGTCTTTTAGTAAGTTTATGCAGGATGAAGCCACATTAACTACAATAGTTAGGAAACACAAAAACTTATATTCTCAAGGTCACTGCGTCAGAGATTTCCAAGAAGAAAATCCTAATTATTTTCTTGTACTTTGTAATCGATCTGATCTAGGTCACATTTAGCAATCTACAAAAAAATTAAGATGTTGAGTTTTTAAGCTATTAAATGAGGTATTTCTCCATTTATTTATCTTGGTTTAACGTTGGTTTTCACGTTATTTGTTATAGATGCAATTACAAATAATATTGAGCAACAATTATTAGCACTGTTAAATTGGAATTCGTATATTAAAGTAAAGTGTGAAGTCTACCAATCCGCACTTGGCCAGCGTGGTGAACTATGGTCTATACCCCACTGATTGCGAGGCTCCCCTCACCGGGTCTCGACCCGAGCCCCGTAGTGCGACAATTATGGGTTGTGATGATGATGATGTTATTAAAGTATAAAATGAAAATCATTTATTGTTTAATTTCATATTATCATGTCATTTTTATCCCTCATCTCGTGGAAGCAGATCCATTATTCGGGATGACGCCTCTCAGGTTAAATAACAATCGTATAATACACAGAGACACTAAAATAAAAAATAAAATGTTTTGGCCCCTATATTGAAATCAATAGGTACTCTGCCTATCTACAATAAAACTTTTAAAAACTATTTAAAGTATAGATAGATGTCAGACATATGCCCGTATTTTATTAATATACATTTTATTTGGAGTCCCATCGAGTTCTTCGACATATCAATATAATTTGTATGTACACCATAGTATAACTTCTCAAATAACAAACAAACCCATTTCTTATGGAGTAAGTTACTGGAAGTTTTAATATCTTTGGTGTAATTATCAAGCGCATGAATCGACGATGATTGATTATTTAATTTACACAAACGATTTATCATCAATTTGGATTGCGTTACATTATAAAGTTTAACGTGTTCGCACCGAGACTAATACTGGGGGCCTTGTGACATTTTGAGGCGCTCGTGAGGCTGTAAGCTTGAAGATGGCATAATCCTGTCTCGGCGAACGCAACGCTCAATACATTTCGGCTGAACTTTCTCCTAGTGTACACTTGTACTTATGCTTTACACTTTCGTAACGAAGGCGACGTGGTTACATTGAATATGAGGTAAATAACTGAGATAACTTTAAAAACTATGAATAACCTAGTTGTGGGAAGTCCATGCTCTTTTAAACTAGGTAACTAAAGCTAATTTTATTGGATTTTAGAAGGAAACGCTCTTTAAACATGAACACTCCGTATTGTTCGCCAGTTAAGCGGTTAAACCATTTCGATTGGTAGAAACGAACAACCATATCTAAATTTAACAACCTGGTTGTGAGCAACTCAACAGGTCTGGTTCTCGCTGCGTACACGTTGCGTGGGCATGCGTAGGACGGTTGCGGATCGCAAGGCAAAACCACATTAAACAAGCGTTTAGGGATACTCAAAAATAGCCCAACCAGACGCCTTAATAATGCTTAAGGATTAATAACCATAAAAACGCAAATTGCAACCTTATTTCTCATAGGAAAAGATTGATAATGCCCCAACGCGATATTTATACGACGCCATTATTCTGCGTATTCTGGTCAAACCGGTTTCGTGCTGGAGTCCGCGAATGGACCTGCCGCCACCCGCCAAATGAGGCGTATGCCTGCATTGCAAATAATGGTAACTCGTACTGGACGGATGCCAAAGTGTAAGAAAAAACATTTCAAGTGGAATTAAAGGCTTACGACTCACATAAATATGTTCACTGATGCAACATTTCCATCTTCAACCCGATAAAATGTTTCGAGTGAGATTACCACACGTTCAATCTCGAGAAATAGGTACATACTTTTATTAGGAACGCTAGGTATGCCAGCAAAACTTGAATGGCTGAAGTCCGTACATTTACATTTAAACATAACGGAAACTAGGTAGCTACATTGATCTAAATACATAACAAATCTTGGAACGCAAAGGCCGCGCCGTAGTAATTCAATCTGAGATATGGCCTAATTAGGCCACAGCGTTAAAACGACCGCGCCTTGTTGTTCCAACAAAATATTCGTTTTGATGTCAGTTACCTGATGTTTGACCTCGTGTTTCCAATAATACACATCGATTATGTGTTTAAACAATACAACTATGTTTAGTTAAGGATTACTGTTGGACACAAACGTTAGACGAGGATCGTTAAAATAAAAACTTGAAATTCTTAACTGTACACCATTTCAACGTAAACATTGGAGTTCTACGTAGAATTAACATTATCTTTGTATACCGTTGTATAGTTATCTATACACGAAAAAACAATCAGAATAAAAACAAAGCGAAAATATATAGGTATGCTCCTCTGCCAGGTACCATTTTTTATCCAGTTCAGGTGAAATATGATCCCGACAACCCGTAATTGCATTGAATGTACTTTATTAAGACTCCAACGACGAATTACATTAAATGAATAATAACTAACCATTAAACATCCAAACAATGTAGTTATGTTCGGCGATGACATCACCAACTGATGAGGATATTGACGGCCAGATTCCATTCAAAGCTCCGTTAAAAGGTTTCGGTTAAAATTGTATTTCAACAAGCAAGCTCGATACGTTGGCAGGGAAGTATGCTTTTAGCTTGTTTAAAATTAAACTCTATTAATCTACAGATCTGATATTCAAGTAAATGTATTCACGTATTATCCTTATAGCTACTGCTGGGTATAAAAATTAAAACCTGTGCACCCAGACGCTTCGAACAGCCTAGTTGCGTATTAAAGGATTTTGGGAAAGAC
Source organism: Lychnuchoides ozias (assembly GCA_018251875.1). Taxonomy (NCBI): domain Eukaryota; kingdom Metazoa; phylum Arthropoda; class Insecta; order Lepidoptera; family Hesperiidae; genus Lychnuchoides; species Lychnuchoides ozias. Next base: position 3,128 of record DWLW01000087.1, read on the forward strand.
AATTTGTTCCTCTCTAACTGTAGTACTAATACTTGCAAAGCACTCAAGACTGATCGATTAACTCACTCTTTGGACTTCACAGTTCTTTAGTGTTTGTTTTAAGAGTGTAAATATTATTATAAAATCATGTAGGAACGAACTATTAAGGGTCAGTTATCAGACACTGCGAAGTCCAACGTTCGTTTGTTTTTGTTTATTTCTACTGTCGAATCGCTATAAGAAATCCGTTGTGATCCGGTGCTGATTAATATGTATAATTATTATAAACACAGTTTTATCTTAGTAATAATGCGTGTTAATAAGCAGTGCTGAGACTGAGTGAACATCGGTTTCCAGCTCAGTGCAACCCCAGTTCAAATCTTGCCTCTAATTTGTAAAGTTATGTGCGTAATAGAAAATTAATTATCACTTGCTACGGTGAAGGTAAGCATCGTGAGGAAATTCGCACAGAATTATAGATGACAATTTTGAGGAACATTATATTGTTTACAACTAAAAATTCAATAGCGTATCTTTAAAACTATTTTAAAACCATGAAAACAATTGCTAACTTGTATTGAGTACTTTATGTGTTTCGATCAAGCTTATCTAGGACGCAAAATGAATATAGAATAATGTTTGTTGCTAGGCACGTCGAACAAGCATGTGGTACCGTATCGATATACAAAACATATTACTTAGTACCGTAAAAAACATATTCATATCACATCTCGCTCTTGCTTACAACATAATGCGTGTGGATTTCGGATATAAATTATACAAACACATCTACGTTTGTAAAATGTTAAAGGTAGAAATGGAAAGTCTGTTTCTCGCATATGTTTACGGATTTAGTCAAGACTTTTCTTTTTATATATAGAATAGTAAATATTCATTTATTTTGTATAGATAAAAATAGCAGCCCAAAATAAATTATACATGTAAACAATAATTTAGCAACACAAAAATAACATTCACTGTATGTAACAATTTTTATTGTCTTTTTATTTCACAATACGATGCTATGTTGACATCCTATTGCGTTTCATATCTCAGTGCCGCAGCATACAATATAAAAAAGGATTTGAATAGCTGATAAACCACCTTTGTACCCGTGTTGTGCCCCTGGAACTCTCTAACTTTAAAGAGCCATGACCTCGGCAAATGGAGCGAGGAATCCACTTATCACTGGCTCTCTGACACTACAACCGAACCACGTAAAAAACATTTCGTCTTTCGTCTAGGAGGTGGGTGATAAGTCACGCAAGAAAACCAAGCAGACAAAAAACCTACCATCGTGAAAGCACTAAATGCCTGTATCTTTCGCACTTTGCAACTAGTGGTCTAAACTACCGTGGCAGGGCGGCACTGAGGTCAGGGGTCGGGATTCGATTTTCACATGCACGTTTAATTTTTCAAAGTAGTGCGACAATTTTTTTTAAGTAATAATACATTAGCGCCTCATCGTGTTTTGCTGTAGGACTAATATTGGACTAACAATAGCAAAACATGTGTTCAGCAACTGTCAAAACAATATCTTTTAAATACAATTTCTGTGGTCACTGTCTATATAGGCTAATCAAGGCACGAGTTTATACCTAATGACTAGCGGTTTCCGAACGATTGAAATTCGACCGTAGTTTATTAAATTTCTTGCTTAGGCGAATCTATACTCAATATAATCTCTACTCTATGCGACTGTTTGACAGCCGGAACGGAAATAATGTTGTAAGTTATTTCTTTTAATGTATTTGTAAGTCAAATCTAATATATTTAAGCTTTCTCCATATAAACTTTAATAATAAGCTTAGAAAGCATAGTGAACTATTAATGTCTACTTTGCCTCTTTATCAATGGTGGAATTGTTGTCATGTGTTCTTATAATCTTGTAAAAGCAAAATAGTTTAATTTTTACGTAACAATATATAGATAGTATTAGTAGCATTTTTACATTTCATATTCAGCGACGTCCTATGGGTCTGAATATCAGACTCCCGCAAGGTGGGGCCCGGGTTCAAATCCTGCACGCAACTCTAATTTTCAAAGTTATGTGCATATTAAAAAAACACTTGGCCAGCGTGGTGGGCTACAGCCCAATGTGAAAGGAGACGCTAGCCCAGCAGTGGGACAGTTATGGGCTAAGATGAAAATGAAATGAAGTCTGTATTTGTCGTTTTAATAACGCAGAGGAATAAAACCACATCATAGAATGTCTTACAGATAACAAACTGTTTTAATCAGGACTAAACCGAGTGGTCACAGACAATACACGTACTATAACTAAGTACTTGACTAGTTTATCTTTGAATAGTTTTAAGGAAACTGCCGGTGACGATTATAGACTTGTGCGGGTAAAACAAAGATGCTAGTTAGCTGAAACAAGTGCACAAATCGATAATGGGTCGCAATACCTTCGTACCGCTGCAGCGCTGGTCAATGGCGCAATAAAATAGTGCAAGGTTATACACGTGCCGTTTCCGTGCTTTCTGTTATGCATAGCGTGCATCATGCTGCTTAATTCAGTTGTGTTTAATTTCTAATTTATCGTAAATCTCTTGATTTTTTTTTAAATCTTAATAAGACGACAAACCTATAAGCGCCTACATCTATCTATGACGAAAATGGTTGGGTGACCACTGTAGATGTAAGCAATATGACTATTCAACATCATGCTGTTTAATTCAGTTATGTCTGAGTTTAATTTCTAATTTGTCGTAAATCTCCTGAATTTTTTTTTAAATCTTAATAAGACCACCAGCCTATAAGCGCCTACATCTATCTATGACTATAAATGCTCAGATGATCATTACAAATGTGGTATAAGAAGACTATTCAACGTCATAGCTTAAGCTACTTTATATTGTTCAGTTACCATCAGCTGTCAGTACTATACACGTACACCACAAATACTCATATTGTCATGTATACCTTATTTAATCTCTCTTCAGTAGTTCACTCTTGACAGAGCGGTCGTGGTATATAAAAGTAACTAAGTATAAAATAAAAGTGTTCCATGATGTTCTAGAAGTTGCTCGAAGTCTCTTGGTCAGCGTGGCGGAGGTCAGCAGTTATGGGTTGTGATGATGAAAGTAAAAGTAAAGATTTTTTTTTATGTCAACAGCCGACAAACGAGCCGACGTTTCAGCTGATGGTAAGTGGTAAACGACTTTAAATAAGTTTTTTAATAGAATACTATTAACTTTACTGTATTAAAGGTAAAGTAACAAACAGAACTACAGTAACAATAAACTATCGTGCAATATGCACTTTTTAGTATGATACGAGTACTCACGATTAGTACGATGTATTAGTACGCCGTGACCATGATCCATGCAACTGGGTCGAAACATCGGCGTATAAATGGACTGTCCCTACGTACAATATCGAAATGCAAAACTACAACTTTACAGGAGAGCACTTCGAAGTTCATTTTGTGCTGGAGAAATGTCAATTCTGCGCACAAAATGAACTTCGAAGCGCTCTCCTGTAAAGTAGTAGTTTTGCATTTCGATATTATAAGTAGGGACAGTCGCAATATATAAAAAGTATCAACCCTTTACCCCGATCGCCTTGAACGAGTATGGTTGCATTTACATCCAATACGTAATCTCAATAGTAGACTTAAATAGGTCGTCATTATCATTACAATATAAACGAATTACTCAATCGCTAACTCCAAAATAATTGTGACAATTTGTGATTAGGTTATTCGTTAACTAATTAATGTTTCATTGAATACTGTGGAATTATTTGATAACTAGCTCGTTATTTTTTTTGTGATATACTTTGTAATTAGTATTTGTTATAATACATTTTGTACTTATCAGTGACTACTCATTTATTTTTGTGATTATAATACAATATTACTAATACACGTTAAATTAATTTGAAAATATAAATACGATTTAGATATATAAACAAAAAGGGAATTTAAAAATCAGTACTGTATAGTCACCCACGCTGGCTAAGTGCGTTCAATTGTAAACAGATCGAAACTACTATAGTTTGCACAAATATCGTAGCGTGATTATAAAAAGAAATGAGAAAATGTACGGCAATAATGTAATACAGTAGTAAAGTAATGCAATATATTTATTGCGCGCTCCCTTGCACTTACAGCTCTTTTGGCAGACAGATCAAAAGTGCAAGTGCGCGCATAATATCCTAGGTTTTCTCACTTTTTTTTTATAGTCTTGAGGACTAACGATGCGAACGGCCCACCTGGTGTTAAGTGGTCACCGTCGCCTACGGACATGTACAACCGCAGGAGAGTCACCAATGCATCGCCGGCCCTAAAGGAGAGCTCTCGTTACGGCTTTATTGAAGAACTTCTTTTTATGATACCACATGCAGCGAGATTTTGTTCAGACTATAGTGTAAATTAGCGGCAATAATGTTTTCAAAGTGTTTAGATAAACGACTGACATGTAAGCAGTTACTATTTACGATACGAGCAATGTGAGTAGGTAGATCTGACGATAGCCCGCTAATAGAGACGTTGCAGTTACATTCGTTAAGAAATTTTACGAATTAGCTTAGTCATTGCAAGCGGAACAATTAACGATGTTGTTAAAGAAAGCTGTTTTTTTGCGTACAGGCGCAAATTACTATCATAGTAAAATTAACTGTTTACAATTCTATACATATCATAATTGTTTCATTGTTAAGTTAAGGTCTCCACACATAATGTGAGAGGTTAGGCCCACAGTTCACCACGCTGGTCAAGAGCTGTTTGGTATGCTTTATACATCTTTGAAGATTTCATGGGGAACTCTCTGATATTTACGTTTTTTGATAGTATTCCCTTTCTGCAATGCAGGTGCTAATATTATTCAAACTAAAAAAATATGTGTTTGGCAGATTCGTATCCAGGTTTCGTGCGGAAAACAGACGTCTACTCCGCTCAGCTATTACTTTCGTAATAGGAACCTAAGGAACTAATAATACATATTTGAAAAAGAAAAATATAATCTTTACTGATGCATTTAAGCATAAAAAAAACATACGAACATAAAGAAATACCGTAAACCCTAATAATAATAATATACGATATGCTAATAATATCATGTCGTATAAATATTTTTTTATTTCTGTTTTTTTTTGCAACGTACTTTTGATAGATTCTAAGGAACCAGATGAATCCGAAAATAATAGCCGATAAACAAGTTTACCTCCAATAATATTATTAAAAAGAAGGAAAAACCCATGAGGATAATAACAACTTTACTATATATGAATATAATAGCATAAAATAAGTCACTGCTTCTCTCGGTTTCTGCTTAGTTGCAATAAATTATGCATGCACTTCGATGTAATTTTTTCTACAATATAAACCATTTCTGCGATAGAAGTTAAATGTATATTACCTTAAAATTATATTTAAAAAAAAACAGATCAAATATACATCCTCCTTCCTTTTTGAAGTCGGTTAAGACAGTAAATAAATCTCCATCTACCGTCAAGCTAAGCGAGCGAGTAACAGCTAGCAAATAAGATTTCTCGCTCGGCTGTATATATATATGCATTTGTGAATGTAACGAAATAAAAGCAACATGTTAACGAGAACATGTAACCCATTCATAATGACGTACCTTAAATAGTCCGAAACGGTTTTCTCGCTGGAGTGTAATGGCGGCAGTGGCAATCAAGGTATCTATTCGAGTATGGCGGCTATCCAGGTCGCGGTTACAAAACGCTTAGCGAAGTAGTTCACGGACTCGCCAGATAATTCAATTGTGTGACACCTGCTCTTACGTGCTCTGAACGATCAGTGCAACAGTTTTGTAGTGTATACAAACATTCGTGCACTGTTTTTGTATGTGCAATGTGTTTGTAGTTACTAAAATAAGATTTAGGGCTAAGGTAAACTCTAACAAGTGTTACGTCACATGTGGTTGATCGGTCGCGGTTGCTCTCTCTAATTTTTCATTTGCCAGCCGTAATAACGTGTCATTTGCCAAGGGTAATTATTGAATTCGGTTGAGTTTCTATCTGATGTGTTACGCAACCGACGCGATTTGGCTGTAGCCTAAATACAATGAATACGTTAAACTAGCAAGATGTTATGGGCGTGACTAAGAACACGCAGACCAGACTTCCAAGTTCTGAGATAAGACAACAGTTTTATTAAAACCGGTCTATCTTTTCAAATGACTCCGCACACGGAGACAAATCTGCCTACAATGGAAAGAGTGAAAGACGTTATATTATTTTAACATTCAAATTATTGATATTCATGTACACTAATTTACGTTATAAGGTGTAGTAATTATTTTCTTCTCCATTAGTCACTATATCGAGCTTGATTGCAGTTTTTTTTATGTAAACAGCCGACAAATGCAAAGGCGCCACCTGAACGTTGGCGATCACCGGCGTTTAAAATAAAATTTATTAAAAAAAAAATTGTTTAAAAAATTTAAATCTGCATTAGCATAATTATGTTCTGATGCATCCCTTGCAATTCCAGTGCGCGTATTATGCAAATCACGTGACAGCAAAATTATGTTTTGAGAGGTGTACTCGACGCAGGTACATCAAATGGGCTCATTTCTCAACCGGCAAGTGGCGAGTGCGGAATGCGGGCCAGCCGCCGCTATCGGCCTTGCATCTTGCCAACGCTACAGCACTGACCACTCACACTTCTAGATTGAATATGAAGACTACAGAACGAAATGTTTATGTCAATTCGGATGTCGCGCGTACAGCGGACGTTGAACTGAATCATTCGGTCAAAATCTACGATACGATGTTCAAACGTATCTAAAAATAAAAGAACCGAACTTCGTGGCGTAGATTTTCATTGCATTCTGCGGATACATGAAGTCTAGATCAAAGAGATAATTGTATTGGACAATGACGAATCGACGGACGCTTCGTAATAATGGCGAATGCACAATGGGGCGACTTATGGTCGAACGAGTTTAAACGGATCGGCGCAAGAGCTACTATTGTAAACAAACATTGAAATCAACACGCGCATCTCCAGCCAAACTGGAATAACTAGAGACGGCGTAAGAAATTTTATTATGATTAGGTAAACTTTTATAAGGCAGACACACTTAATACTAAAAATATTTTTTATTGTATATTTTCGAATAATACTCTAGCATCTATGTTTTCATCGTCGTTCATTTACATCTAGGTCAATGTATAACCTAAATACAATTAAGTATTACTACAGCACACATTTTTAAAGATATAGTTATTAATTGCAAACATTGCAAGCCGGCATCAATCTAGTGTTAAATTACCAATAGAGCCACTTTACATAGATTTACAGCTCTACTGAAGAAAATGTATTGGCCACTTTTGAGCTTAATAAGGTAATATTCCATATATCTTATTTTTAACTCATCAGCCACAACAAAAATTCAAACTTGACTACTATGTAGCCCAGTCAAAATAAAATTGATCCAGCCTCAATATCTCAATTTTGAAAGGCAATATAATAGCCAGAAAATGTATATTCAATTATTGATTTTTATATTATAAATTAAATTAGCTTCAAATATGTACTAGAAATGAAAATATTACATAACCATCTTGTTTATACAATATGTAGAAGCCTTAACAATTATAAAAAAA
>DWLW01000088.1:0-10688 GCA_018251875.1 Lychnuchoides ozias
ATTTTTATTTTCAGCTTATAGGTAAAAGAAGTTTTGATATAGTTTGTTTGCAACACCGGTTTTTATGCTGAAAATAATGCTTTAATAAAAACAGAACGTAAAAATTTTACTATTAACTACAAAATACTAGACTAATCGTATGTGTTTGACTACCCACTACTAATATGTAAAATTAGATTATCATATTACTTGATTATTTCTGTAACTTTAATCAAAGCATTATCAATCGAATATAGAAACACTTTTGTAGAAAACAAATTCTGTACAAGTTCGGTGGTGCTTGTGCCTACCGTCATTCCACGAAAAATTAATCGAAATCTAGAATTACTTCACGAAATTTACAGAATCAATTAAATATTTTTGTTTATAGAAACGAGTATATAATTATATAATTGTGTTATAGCAATTTTGATACCACATACTAATTAGCGATTGTCACATTGACGCTAATAAAAAGCTGAGTCCCAGAACATAATGCACGGTTAGCACGAAAGAGACTGAATATTCCGCGCATTCAGTAATCTGTGCCAATTGGCTAGTTCCTATTTATTAGCTCCGCTTCTAATCTACCTTTCCAACCCTGAGCCGTGGGAAAAAAATATATCTGCCTTAGTGGGAATTTAATTTAATACGAATCTATATCGATTAAACAATATTTATTTATTTATTTATTTAGACACACCAACAACATTACATACAAACACTTAATTTTTTTTTTAAATAATTAAAATCTTCTGGTATGTATGCCAATAACAGGCGTATACAACATTTACATATATGTACATACGATTAGACGCGATATATAAGTTTTGAGTTAAGTCACTTTAGTTTTTACAGCGAAAATATATTGTAAGTAGAAGTAGGGTACTTACAAAACTCGAAATAGCTACGTGGTAAATAATTGATTATAAAAAGACGCGATCACAAGTTAAAGTCCCCAACTCACAACTCAGTCACAAGTAGGTTCACCTTGTAACTCTATATGCACTAAATTAAGTGTTGGGTCCTTAGTTTGTCGTGTAATAAATGTGTTAAGCAGTTTAAAGGTATAAACAGTAGGGCCCCATTGTTGGCCGATCACAATCGCGGGGCCACACAAAAGGCGTATCGTGGTAGCGGGCGAATGACAAATGAGTTAAGCCCCGGCCACCCAAAGCGTTATTGTGATTCTCCACCGAATGTGCTAAATTTGAATCCTCTGCTCTGTAGTTAATCTACGGCACTTAGCCGCAAAGGTATTAGAGAAAGTACTTATAGCCTAGGTCTCAAAATGAAGCCTGAAGTTCGGGCAAGAGGAGTTCGAATCCTAGACTCTTTAAAAAAAGCGCTTACGCACTCACACTATCGCACTAATGTATATCGTGGCGTGGAAATACACGAATAAAACATCACAAACATCCGATAACCAACATTTATCTGTCACATAAACGTCAGCTTTGGCCGGGAATCGAACCCGGGAACTCTTGCTCGGCAGACAGGGTCACTACCAACTCGGTTAAGGTCTCGTCTAAAGTTATATGGATATTATAAATTAGTTATCACTTGCTTCGGCGAAAGAAAACATTGCGAGGAAACCTGCATATTAGCGTGTACTCCATATTCTCGAAGGTGCGAAATCTGCCAATCCTCACTTAGCCAGCTTGGTGAACAATTATTGGTTGTGATAATGATGAGCTAAGAATCTGGCTTATAGTATAATTAATAATTACCCCCTCTCTTGGTTAATAAAAACGAATGAATATGAAATTTACTTAACAAGTGATAGACTTCACTTTTTACCATGCGGTACAGCTACAGAAAAGCAGTCAAAACTTTATTTACTAACTGCTGTGTATGTAATTTAAAAAAATATCTATACTATTAATAAAATTTCAGTGTCTGTTTGTAATATTACAATGACTTTTTACTAAATGAACATGTATGTATGTATGCACGGTACATATACCAAAATAACCTTTTTTTAAATATTAGTCTGTCTGTCTGTTTGTTCCAGCTAATCTCTGGAAAGGCTGGATCTATTTTGAGGGGCCTTTCACTGGAAGATAGCTGATGGAATAAGGAGTAAGTTAGGCTACATTTTTTTTTATTCTAACGCGTACGAAGTCGCGGACACAGCTAGTTAATAATATAATCTTTACGAATACTAATCAGGCCGGCTCCTGTCGCCTTTTACGACAGTGGCTTGTCGGCATAGGATTGAAGTCTGTATTCTAGGCCGCCTGGATATAGATAGACCTATGACGTATATCGTAAAAATATCGTTTGTTACTTTATTCCAGAGGTATTAAATCGTAAAAGATGGTATACACACAATACGTGAATAATAAATACTTTATATACATATATAAATTTTATGTTGGGAAACAAACTATAATAAACGGGTCCTCAGCTTCTTAGTCGATAGTGAGAAGGTGATGCATTTGATACTATGAATGTGCATGGGCGTGGTTCATCACTTACTATGTGATCCGTCTGTTCGTTTATCGTTCGTATGTTTAGCTGCTAAAAATCTCCTCCATCAGGGAAAGTTAAAATTGTTTTACAAAAGCTAGAATTCCCCATAATGTATTCCACTATCTAAAGGTATTTTCAGGTTCACTACACAAGAAACTGCTGCAGCACGTAATGACTCCGGTTTAAGCACCTTAATCCAGCTAATACAAATGAGCTCGGGATAACGCTACGAAGACTCGCCTCTTGTAATATGTTTAAGAGATATTTTAAGTCTGAAATCCTTTGTTGAAAGCATCTTATGTAAGTTTAAATGAAGAAGCGAGTAGATATAAATATTATTTAAAGGTTATTTTTATACAGCGTAAATACCCTTTTGAATTGAGCTGCGGTCTTCCACAAGGCTACTTTTCAAATTCCGCTCGCAATTCTAATGTTTTAAGTTATGTCTGTATTAGAAATTAATTATCATTATCATTAAACACGGCACGCTCTAGGGGAGGCTTATGTTCAGCAGTGGACAGTTGTAGGCTGATGATTATCATTAAATACATACATCATATATGAAATGTAATTTTAATTGAATATATTGCAATGTTTTATTTATGCTCAATATAAACAATTATATTTAAGAACTAAATAAAAGCTTATCGTTCCTATTATTTCCTATTTACTAAGCAGCTACCGTTTCGGTACACGAACCCAATTTTCTCAACAAAGTGAATCCACTTTAAGTGAATATTGTGGACTTACCAAAGGTCGGCAACGGTCGGGATAAAACTCTTATAAAAATTATACTAAACCTACAGTTTTACAAATAAACAAAGTGGAAGAGTATAGATTTTAAAAGTATACTGTGGTGTTATATAATTACATTTCAAGTGTTTGTTCTCATCATGTTCATGACGATATATTGGATTAATATTAATATTGAATAGTTAGTTTAGAGTAGAAGGGGCTCTATCTAACCATGAGTCCAAGCTAACCTCCACTGCTCGTTCTGAATGGTATTTTATGGTAACAGCCGGCAAATTAACCACGTGATGGTAAGTGGCAATGTAGTCTTGGGTGGTGTTTTGCATATGATTATTTTGTTTATTTATTTATTTAACAATTTTTGTACTCAACAATAATAATGAAAAAACTAACATGAATTTTATACAAAGGTACTGCTTATTTGTAAAAGAAATCTCTTCCAGCAGACCCAGGAAAAAGCAGTGATAGCCTAGTGGTTTGAACGTCGGCCTCTCACACCGTGGGTACCGAGCTCGAATCTCGCACGCACCTCAAATTTTTCAAAGTTACGTGCATATTAAAAATTTAATTATCACTTGCTTCGGTGAAGGAAAACATCGTGAGGAAATCTGAAAACCTGAGAGTTCTCCATAAAGTTCTCGAAGATGTGTGTAGTCTGCCAATCCGCAATTGGCCAGCGTGGTGTACTATGGCCTATTCCCCTATCATTGTGAGAGGAGACCCGAGCCCAGCAGTGGGACAAATATGGGTTGAATGGTTGGTTGGTTTTGGTAGACCCAGGAATGGAGAGAAGATGGTAAACATCGTTTCAATGGAATATAAAGAGTTAGGGGCGGAATACAATACAGAGCGTAATGCATATATACATATGACCGCATCAGCAACATAGTTTTTTATCATTCCCTAAAATTAAGCATAATCGTTCAGAAATGCTGTTAAGATAACCTCGACTGTTGAGGCTATCTGCATTACTGTGAGCTGTAGCTCAGCGGGTCCTCTCGAAGCGCATCGCTGATAAGATATGCTATTTATGTACGATTCGCTTACTTTTAGTCCGGTTATTGCTTACCTTCAACTAGATATCAAACAATTCTGTTTCCATTCGCAGCTTAGTAGCGACCACTAACCAACGGTTGCTGAGATAATATAGGAAAAGCTTTCATTATTAATAAACCTGAATACACATTTTAGTATAAACCCACGCAAATACCATACAAAAGGATATGAGGCCTTACACTGTACGATACGGTACATTGCGTTGCTAGTAGTAAGGTCATAGTATGCATCATAGTATGCACGCACATATCTATGTCAAAAAAATGACGTTTTGTTTATGATGTCTCGCTGAGAAACAAATGTTTGCCTCGGTAACGAATCGAACCCGGGAACCTTTGCTTGGCTGCATACTAACCACCAAACCGTCAATTCTACTAGAGATATAGGGTAATCTGAACTTAAACATGTAATACGTAATGGAACCTGTTTACAAGTACATTAATGACAAAATATTTTCCTTTATTCTAAAGCTAAATAAGTATATGACGATCATTACTAAACGAACGAAGACGCGTCATTTATTCCTACTCAGGATCCTAGTGCATTCCTCGTCAATTGATAACGCTTCTAAAACCATCTGGCGCGAATGCCCCTAAGTGAAGCCGCACATAAATCACACATGCACGCACGGACCTACATTTCGACAACTCGACATCAATAAACGATCGATAAAAAACCCATCTGACCGCATCTGTAAACGTCTAGAGTCATTACTAATCTTTACCATTAGAGGCATAAAGAACCACGAGAGGTACTGTCGTACGAGACTACAAAATCTTGTCTATAACTTGCATGTTTAAAAAAAAATACTTTCTTGGTGATGTATTTGTAAGCAAAACTCTCCATAAATCAAGCGTGAAGCGACGTCTCACCCCACATAACAAAAATAGCCCTGTTAAGGCCAAATTAAAAGAAAAAAGTTAAAAAGGGCGCGGCGCATGTGTTGCGCATGTGATGCATGCCGGCTCTGTTTCCGGTTCCAGAATTGAAATTTTTGCGGTCCATTGTCTTTTGGGGATGGCGTATCAAGGATAATAGAACACGTTTTCAACATGATAATCAAACGATGGATTGTTTTCTTCGCGAAACTTTAATAGCTCTAAAATTAAAAATTAAGTAGAATCTATTCAATTATACATTGAGAATTATGTATTATTAGATATTAAATTGAAATTTTAACTATTAGCAAACTAAACACACATTTGAGGATATTAAACTCATTATGAATTGCGGTTGCTAATTATAAATAATAATAAAAGTATGAGTTTACTAGAACCTCGATGTATTAACTATAATATCTATAAAGCATATAATAAGCTCTATTTACTTTATTTATTTATTTGAACATATTACGCAAATTATACGTTACGTACACGGCTGCAAAGGCGTAAAACTGTGTCGAAAACATTTACGTCCGCCACCTTGGACAAGAAATGAGTATGGTCTAAACAATAGTAATTATTATCAAATCTGGAATGATTGAAAAGTAACATAAAATTATGCAAATTAAATAAAATTTGATTTCGGTTAAAATTTGAATTGCTGCTGTGCAACTGTGATAATTGAATTCAGTTATAATTAAACCCTGTTACTCGTAAGGAGTCCTCAGTGGCATGAAACGTGTTTATTAGAAGAGTAACAGACTGGCCATCAGGTAGCCGGTGGCCTGGCTGCTCGTTTGTCGGCTATTGACATAAAAATTAGTAGGCTTCACACCAAAGAGAAAAGTTGCTTACAGAGGTACCTCTTATACTGAATCTCTTTCAGTCGTCAGCTAAGATTTATATATTCAAGTAAAATGTAATACAAAAAAACGTAAGCTATGATGTAAAGAGGTTTGATAAATTTTATTGTATATTCGTCGTATGATAATTAGTCTTAATTTTCATCTAACATTTCAAAACGTAGCCTCTTCTCTTTACAAGTATCAAGGTAATAGCCGCTGTTGTGTCATTCATAGATACGCAATTATATCACGGAGCTCAAGAGCCAGATGGACTTCAAAAAACCAATGTCAATGTCCGCGCTTATCTAGTTAACAAATAATTTATTGACATACAAACAAACTTCTATCGTAGGCGATAATTGTAGTCAATACTGCACAGAATTCACCGTTTGTAAATATTACTAACCATAATACATTTCCCCTAATTATTCTAATGATGATATTGATCAGGTGATGTATATTAATATGTTATATTAACTAATGCAACAAGCTGCAGCAGAATTAATAAGGGGTTTGTTAAGTTAATTACTCATTACTTTGCTATCGCTAATCGATCTACGTTGAATTCTAGATAAAAAAAATTACCTCATTAAAAGAGTGTTTAGTTAATTTAATTTTATAATAGCAGCATAATGATAGCTTAATTATATGACATGTGTCTATGATAGTTTCAATATTGCGATTTTGACGCAACGGGGCACGGCTTATATTTTTTAAGGCCCTATTAAGATTTAAAGGTAAAGTGAAACATGGAAAATTAATATCGTGATCCTTTATATTTATAACAGTGTATGAAAGCCAAGTTTCCAGGACTCAGGGTACAATTTTCTCGAAGATGTGTGAATACTGCCAACCCGCAGCATTTGGTCAGCATAGTTGATTAAGACCTCAAAATTGATCTTGACTTAATCTAATCAATGAATATAATATATATAACATATAACATATTATGTATATTATTTCTAATTCATACAACAAGATAAACTCATCAATGAACGGTAACACCATATTACCATGAAACATGTAGTGCCTGATTAAATTTAATAGCAATTGTTTAGGTTGCGGGCAAGTGCTATTTTTAAATGTAAAGAATAGGTTTCGTGAAGCGAACCAAAGGTAGGGTACTAGGCTAAACAATACCAATATACTTTATGACAATTCGTACGATACGGTAAGAATCTACAAAAAAATTTGAACACGCTTTAACCATCAGAGAATTCCCCCTTGTCCTAAATATAGAGCAAAGGTGCTACAAAGAAGACGTTAGGAAATAAAATGTCACAGTGACTTTTACAAGTCCAATGAACCCGCGAACCCTCGCAGCAATCGTAGTTAAAATAAGCAAGAGGTGTCGTCTCCGCCGCCGATGACAAACCGGGAACGGGATGTCCTCTAACAGCAACTCCTCGAAGTTTTTAAAAACACATCGCTGAGACGTTTAGAGATCGAACAAAATGTATTAAAACTACGACAAGCATCAAGACAAGCGAAAACAATTGCAAGATATTATCCGATCTACCGAACGTTTCGATCGTAAACATTTGGTAACTAAAAATAAATCCAAACAGATTCAAGTTTTATTAATTTGAAGTTATTAACGGGTTTTATTGTTTCCTCCATCTCTTACGTAACCAAGTAATAAAGCCGGGCCAAAATTCCACAGCGAACAACATTCTAATTCTTTTGCTCACTAAGAGCGTTGTTCGTCATCGCTGGCTAAAGTAGGAACTTAAAACGATCAAACAAAACAAAAGCTGTATTCAGTGTCTGCTGGGCCGGAGTGCGTAGCGAATAATAAATTATTAGTGCTCATTTTAGCCTTATCTCTAGTCTGAATGTCTGTAACCTTTACGCGCAAATTATAAGACGTAACCGGGCAGATATAACGACGAGCGAGCTACATCAAAGATACGCTCTGTCATCACTCAAGACCACTCGGATATTGAATAGTACAGACGATATTGTACGAACCAATCGAATGACTGAGTGACGAGTAAATTCTGCATATCGTTGTAATATAATTGCACTTAAAAATCTGCTTCGGCTGTCTGTTCGAGAGATATGCAAGAAGAAAGTATTCGTTCTACTTCTGTTTTTTTAAGTTTATAAGAACATGTTAATCGGCTATTTAAGTTTAAGATGCTAAAATAAATTTGTACACATTTCTAAAAGGGTATTAATCGTAATTCGTAACTCTCAGCAGCTTGAAATGTTTCAACGTTGTAGTTTCGTTTCGACACATTCAAATTGACAGTAGAGTATGCAAAATGCAAAAATTTGCGGTCAGTGCAATAAAATTATGCAGTTTAATTTAAAAACAATAAGTTTTAAAAATAGCGGTTGTAACGTTGAGTCAGCAGCAATTTTAAATGTATGGTTTGCAGCTGTCCGTAGCCACGAATTAATTGGAAGCGTGCTAAAAATCACACTTATGATCTCGTCCGTCGATGATGTCATATCGTTATACAGTACGATATGACTTCGCTCGAGAAACGCGCAGCCTTCGAAATGACCATAGCGGGCTCGTATTGTGTTAAACAGGATTGAAGATTTTATACATTTTTTGTACAACAAAACGCGGACAGTCAGACAGTCATTAAATACATAAGTTGGCGAGATTCATTTTAATAATGTTGTCTTTTACCTAAGCAACTCATTTGAATCCGATACGGACCTAATTTAAAAAAATTGCAGTGTGTGCAAAATCCGTTCCCAGATTCCTAAAACGGAAACCTAAGTTCAAACCACTATTCATATAGTATATGTACATATTCGAATTTCGAACCTAGATCCTCCAAACGGGAATCCTTCATTACGCTATCACTACTATTTTTATATAATTTAAAGATAAGTTTTATTCAAAACATTGTAAAACTTCACTTTTATCAGAAATAGTTCTGTAGTGTTTACTTATATGATACCTTTTATCATGATTAATAGTTTACACGGGGATGTAGTGCTTATGATAAAACTCAATTGTATAAATGTGGATGGAAAAATAAAGCAAAGAAAGTCTTCAACAAATTTTGAACTCTCCATTTTAAAGATAAAATGTTATCTATAATATATTACTCACACTTGACACTCCCAAATGATAAAAGCACAATGGCACCCTTATCTAACTACCCTTATGCACCGTAAAATAATGAGATGTTAGAAAAACTTACATTTTGCGATCACCATCCACATGGGACTGGACAGTAAATCCGAACATGGATTGATATTTTCCCTTGAACACCACATTGGACGGGATGTCCACATTGAAGCCCAGGGTCCCGGCCCAGGCGCACAGGAATACGCACACTAGTAAAGCCATCGTTATAAATAATACAACCGAGTCACAACACTGCACAGAAATAGATATTACACACTAGAAAAAATATTTATTCAAATAAATTATATAATTCGTCCTCATGATTCGTTCGGCGACTTGTTACGAGTTCGTAGTCGGAACGCGACCGACGTCGTGCACAGGCCCCTCGGCGGCGGTCTGGACAACACTGACTACAGCAGGCGGCTACACTGTGGCACTGTGCGCCCTCAGCGGACTGGCAAGGCCGCGCTGAGGTAATGCCGTAGAAAATAATTGGAAAATTCACGTGCGACGGACGGATCGTACAAAGTTTTCGCGCGTTTTTCTCGGTAACATGAGTTGTTCATGATTATTTCGGTTCGTGTGTAAATATGCTGCTTTGTTGAGTCAGGTCGTGATTAATCCCACGACAGTACTTGGGGCTTGAACGTTATGTGAGCGAACATAACCGATTAGTGTAAAGATTTTTATGTTTGTTGATGTTATTAGGAATCTAAAAGTTGTAGCCGAATAGAATAAGAACATACAATCTTCACCAGTAAACTCTGTACAAAAACGACAACGTGCCCGTGTTTTTAAATGAAGAAGTCTGGATTTTTACGTTTATGTACGGACTGTACGTTTTTATTTACATCTATTATATAATTTTATCAATAAAATTTAAATGTACGTTATAGCGAATTGTCTGAATGCAAATGCATATAATATTCTATTGTCATAAAACGGTGGGTCTTAAATTTTGTATAAATTTTACTGAATTGTTAATAGTTAAATAACTTTTAGCTTCCACCGAATATTACATGTGGAAAATAAAATAAATTAATTAATTAAATTTCTCTCGGAATTAACAAATAGTTTCAATATGAAATTTTGTAAGTTTTAATATAAGCTTATGATTTTGAGATATGTTCCTGATGTTAACGAAGGCAGAGATAGGATAAGGTTTATTGTAGCTTATGAAATTTTCTGAACAAATTATAGGAACGAATCTACGGATGTCTGCTTTGGATATTTTTATGACCAGAAAAGTATGTTACTCCCTCAAATAAATAAACATAAAATTTATTTATGTTTCATCATCATCATCATCACAACCCATAATTTGTCCCACTGCTGGGCTCGGGTCTCCTCTCACGATGTGAGGGGTATAGGCCATAGTTCATCACGCTGGCCAAGTAAGGATCGGCAGACTTCACATAAGTTCATGTTCTCAAACTTCATGAAAACATCGAGAACATCATAGAGAACTTTCAGGTGAATACCTTCATAGGTATACCTTCATATGCAGCAACCTGCATAGGTTTCCTTATGACGTAACTTCCTTGAAAATTTAATAATATTGAGTCTTTATCAATCAGAGTATCTGACAAGAATTAAAAAAAAAAA
>DWLW01000089.1:0-10675 GCA_018251875.1 Lychnuchoides ozias
ATCAAAAACATGCAATATATCGTAATGAATGAAAAAATTTAACACAAAAAATCCAATTTCCTTAACTCTTCGATCCAAAATACTGGCATCAAAGTGGTGCGTAGATTCTGGGTAGCAGCAATGGAAGCCACTGGACGCGTGAATATGTTGAATTGGGCTCTTTTCGCTGCCCTAATGACTGTGCCTGAAAGCTAAAGTAAACATTGCACATGAAATCTTTGCAGAACCTTAACAATTATAAGTATCCTATAACTAGGTGGGCACTTTTTTTATTCTCCGCCAGCATTGCTATTGCTGACGAAGGAAGATCTTTCCTGATTCTTTCGACCAGCATGCGCTACTTAAACTTTTTCGCAGGGCATTAGGGGTGCTGTAAGTCATGGCAGTGATGGCATGGAGTGGTAGCATTACGTTGTTTGCAATAAGAACTTAGCACTGACCGACTCATGTTATCTAGTTATAAGGCAGGTAAGTAATTTAACAATTTTTCCAAATGTTCACTAAGATACTCTACACTAAAATTGTGCACACTAAATTGTTTTTTTTATATTAAGTATGTTTCCATTTCTAGGTCTGCTGGAAGAAATTTCTCATAGAAATAAGCAGAACCTATGTACTATTTTTAACTAAAATTTCTTAATTAATGTATAGTGTAAATGAACGAATAAATAAATAAATAAAAAGCAGAGTATTAGTTAGTAAGGCAAGTAAACAGTTTTACCCCCGTGTCAGAGTGTCAACGAGATTTAATTGGCCGGTTAATGCCGAGCGATCTTCGAGCTGATAAAGTCATGCCGCTCGGACGAAAGAACGTCTTGACCGGGACCGCACCAGGGTTGTCTTTGATGGTACCGATGTCCATGAGTGAATGTCTTTAGTATTACCGATGTTCAAGGGCGATGTTGGCCACTTTACCACCGCATGGTTCGTCGGGTCGTTATCTAGCTATTCCCACGAAGTGACCTGACGTCATTAGCTCGTTCTTGGTTTAGCAGGATACTCCACAAACAGGAAAATTAATAAGATAGGTATACTATCGCAGTAAATATACTGCGACATGAAATGGCACGAGGTATAAGCGAGCACCAATGTGGGAAGATTTCTGAGTCCCTCCATATGCAACGGATGAAAGCCAAGCGGGTTTTAGTAGGTACTAATCCCACATAACCTAAAACTTTTTGTGGAGAGGTTAGTTATCTTACTGTAGATTCTATCTTCCCCAATCTTCCGTAAAAAAAAACTGCATGTGCGCACCGCGACAATTCTCTATAAATTGCGGTATTCAGCGTCACAACAGTTCTACAATTTACCCACTACGTCGCTTAAGTGTCAAGTGGTAAATGTCAAAATGTTTCCACGGCAAGTGTGTCGACGAACATTCTGTCAAATTATACCCTTAGAGAGATCGGTGAAGTGACAACGTAGATCTCGTGGTAGATAAGGGCATACTGAATACTGCACTGTTTCAGAATTATGTAATAGCCAACCATTCTCCTGGTATCTTCTTCTTCTACTATAAACCGACTTCATTTATATTTGAATGTTTTGTTTTGGTTATTTATTTATGTTTATGTCACCTCTTAAAAGAGGAAACAAACGGCAAGCATATTGCCTAATGACATAGTACAGCAGTCAAGCTTGGGGTGAATATGGGAAGAGTCTTTGGCAAGTGTTAACATAACATAAACATAAAGTTAATTGCAAATAAATCGTTGCAAATAAAAGTATTGTTAGTTCATGGCGGCCTACGTACACAGAGTAATACAGAGCTTTTTTTTCGTTTTATCAGGTATGGAGTTACAATTAGCATCTCTGCGGTAATAATTTGGGTACTTATTTGTAAAACTTTATAGAATGTAAAGACTACCGAAGCCATAACGTGTCATATTAAATATCTTTATAATAATTTCTAAATTATTTATCAAATATTATTCACACTACCAATGAAATAGATCGATAATTGGGAGTTAATAAAATCATTATAATAACAATTCTGTTCCATTTTCAATTAGAAAAAAAAACTATCAACGTTTGTAATAAGCATTCATTTATATCCGGCGGCGGTATTTTTACATTCTGTGGGGTGTGAGCGTTTTTTTTTTTTTGTAGACTATTGTGTATGCTGCTTACACGCATACGGACGATCAAGCTACCGTCATGCAGAGCGACATTCAAAATTTGAACTTGAGAGTTGAACCTTTTCGGAGCATCATGGACTTCCATGGACGGCTGTGACCATATACTATCACGAGGCACTTCTGCTCATTTGTCGACTATTCACATAAAGGTATGAGAAAACGTCGTGCGATCAGCGCGTGCGAAATCGCGGCTCCAGCTAGTATTCACTAAGCTTCTACAATTTCGAGTGCAGTGCGAATAAAAAAAAACAAAAGAATGTATGTAACAGACATTACATTCACAACTTGTAAATAATTTAAATAAAACCAACTAGTTCACCCCAATAACTTAAAAGTGCATGCAATTATGCATTTAAAGCGACAGCATTTCGCGATTCAATCGAAAATCACTGCTTTAATATAATAATGCCTTAAATCTGAGCTTCTACTTAAAAGACCGAAAGTTTTACAAAACGAACTCTCACTTCCAGGTGTTAAGCTTGAAAACCCCGTGGCGTGTTCTCCCTCGTACTGGATTTTCAGCAAAGTCAAACAAGCGTTCGATAATGAACTTTAAACGCGAGCACTAATATCGAGAATGGAACGAGGTTCTTGACGTTGATTGGTAACTTAACACTGTAGGCGAAACTTGAGTGGACCAAACTCATAATCGACACGGCAAAATGGAACTCTATAAGTGGAGAAATAAAGTGTCAATTCGAACGGATCTTGTATAGAAGTACTCGGTAAACCTGAAAGAGATTGCAAGGTTGAGCGGATTCAATGTAATCTGATATTTTAGAACTTCGCGGTCGGTATTGGATATTTGGCAATCACAACAAATTTGGAAATTTTAAGGATCATTTTTCGACGGGCATCAAATAGATTGTTATCGAAACATTTAATAGTTTATTGACCTAAACTTTTTACAGCCTAAAAAGTATCGTTTTTAAATAGCATTTTGTCAATAAGTTTTTAACCTTCTATTTATTTAGAGTTTAATTAGACCAAGCAACATTTGTATAAAAACAATGGCAGCACCATCCACTGGCTAGAAACACTGCTCTAGTTAAATGGTCCAAAAAAATTGCCTTTCAGCCGTAAGCAAGGCGAAAAAGTATAAATGTAGACAATACGCAACCATTCACCTTGCATTACCCGCTATTCCTACCCACCTTTGTTAAGAACTACTACATTTAAAAAAACGGTGATACACTTACACACACTCACACCCCCGTACTAGGAATTCCTGTATCGCGGGTGGTATGGATTCGGATACACACAAATTAAACATCACAAACATCCACGACCGGAAGAACTACTACAATCAAAAACGGTTGTCATTAACAACAATAGTTACTTGCAATATTTCAAACAGAAAGGTAATTGTTATATTATTCCATGCTATATGCCATGCCATAAAGGCGATGACTGATTGACCTGTCTTTAAGATGACCTATAGTAGCCCAATAAAAGGCACAGTCTGTGGGATAGGCACAGTGCGGATCTTTATACCAGTTTCAAATTAAAATGTAGAGCGATAAAGGTAACGCGAGAGAAATTTTAGACTGGCCAGTGGGGCCTGAACTGGTGAGAAGACTGCTACCCAACGTTATGTTGAATGATCACAGCTCTAATGTTCACTTCGATCCACATTGATTTACCGACAATTCGCGGTCGAGTGACCTTTAGCGGAAAAATTTTAGAGCGATTGCTGTGCCATAGGTTGTATGTTCAGAATCTATACAAAGAATAAAACCGTAAAGGGGCGGGATCTGTACGTGAGATATTATAACAAAATTTTAATGCACATATTTGATTGTTATTGATATAGGGGCTAAACCACATTACGTTGGTTTCTTTTTTGTCTGTTCTATCAGCGTATAAAAACCACGGAAAAGATTTAGTCTATATTTGGCATATTTACCTTATATCAAGTCATTAACGAGAATACTTCCTATCCTGAGATTTAGATAGATGCCTTCGGTTTAAGGAAAGAAAGTTAGCAAGGAAGTTCTTTTAAAAGGTATTCAGTGTTTTGACTGCTTCTAATATCCATTGCAAAAATGTTTTCAATTCATATAACTAGTAATAGCCACCGCTAAAAAATATAGAGAAAATGATATTTGAAATGCCTGATAATAGCAATTGTTTCCGTGGCGTGTAGGTGCCATTTGTAAACGTAAGAAATAGGTTTGTCAATGGAACCAAGAGCGGGTAACTAATTACCTATGAATCTAAAACTTAAGAGTGCCTAATTTAAAAGTAATAAATACAAATAATATATTCAGATAATCTCCTCATACTTCAAAAAGGCCATCGCTCCTGAAATAAATTATTCTTCACAGCCACTAAAGCCAACGTGAATTTTATATTCAATATCCCAGCAGATACAAAGACCTCAAGTTCTTGGTACACTCTCTATCTCAAGGGCGCTCTTTACAAACTACGTTTCCTATTCAGTATTTTATTTTTGCCTCGATAAAAGAGTTAATTTTAAACCCGTCAATCTTATGGTTGTACGCACGGAAAAACCTTTAAAGAAATCATAAGATACATCACTCTTCCAGGAGCTACATTTTACAGCACGAAAAGAATCGCGGCTTCTTTTTCTGTCATGATATTCTTTTGTTTACCAAGATAACCAGCTCACACTTTCAAACGAAGTGTTCTTCAAACTTTAGTATCTACGTAACTTAGTAACCTTCATGAGCTTTGGATAGGTCTGTGATGTTGTTTTAAGTCCAATACTACGGTTGAAGGCTGTATTAAAACACATCAAGTGCCTTATTTGTGGTACCACTAGCGAGTATAATATTATATCGTAACATCACAACAACAACCTATTAAATCCAGTTTGAAGCCCACCATACGAAAACTAATGATTACTTGAAGCAACTTAATTGCAGCACAATTATATATTTTTTATTGGACTTTGCATTATGCAGATTTACCGGCGATGTTTTCCTATATCAAAACATAATTTATATGAAACACGCACAAAAATTAAATCATTCGAGCAAAATCTTCGCTCGATCCAAAATTACTGGTAACGTCGATACGCGCTTTGCAAAAAAGAACACGTCTCACTTCAGTAATCGCTAGGATTATCCCGGTGTTCTGTTGGAAAACTCAGTAAAAGCTTTTTCTTTTTGTATTTTTATTCGGTCTGTAAAAGAATAACTTTGTGCCAATAAATTTGTACTATTTTCAACCTTATTCTTCGTAATTCAGTGAAACTACCCATGTTGTTTGACTTGTATAGTCAGTTGCCACGTAAATATGTAGTTAATTAGATTCGCCATCTCAGGTAACCAGGTAGGACAAATACTCGCTAGAATATTTACATATGTTTGAGTTCATATCTAGCACATGAATACTGACCACCTAATGGTACGTGATCACCGACGTTAATGGACTTTCATAATTACAAAGCAGACGTTACCGACGTATCTGCGCAAGTAAGGCGTTTTCATAACTAGCTCACCAACATTCACATAGAAACACATTATAAGAAATGGTTTTGAAAAGACGGTGACAGCTAGCAGTAACAGGTAAAATTACCTTTACACCATATACTAGTTAGTAAAAGCGGATGAAACTGTGCGGTACAAATCCTTATAATAATCAACAAGAGGGACTTGATGCTGTTGCCTCGTCCGCTTTTCAGCGGGGTGCAACACGGAGCCACAAGCAGAGGAAATTGGCTTGAACTTAAAATTGGCGACATAGACCTTTTTACGCATTCCCTTCTTATCTTGGTTCTGTTATTGTTTCTTTGTAAAAGCTGACATTATTCAAAGCAAAGAAATAACAACTTTAGCATACAGTTTTCTCAGTTTCCTTTCAAACAAAGACAACACTTCAATAAAGCCCGTCAATCTTTGGCGGTCACATTCTCTTTATAAAAACCCATTTTAAGGTGTTATCGTTGGTAGAGGAAAAACAAACAAATTATTTACGGAATTAACATTGAATTTAAAACCCGCAAGAGAGAAAACGACACCGCAAATTCTCTTAATTAAATGAGCCGCGGCGAAATCTCGTAAAAGAAAAATTAGACCGCTTAACTTTTAAGGCAAGAAACCAACCAACGGCACCGTTTAATATTACAAAGTCCCGTACAACCTCCAGATATTAATAGGACGTTCACCACCGAACATTCGTTGAGCAAGGCCGTCGAATTTCCCGGTTGTTCACCTCCGCTAAACGGGATTCCTTAAATTCTATTCCTTGTGAGAATTTATTTCACCGCCGCTGCCCCCAAGGTAGATTGGATCTTTCTTAATCAACAGTTGAAAAGGTCAGAGAAATCTTTACACTGAGGTTAACGTCTGACTTATTAATGTTTCCAGCAAAATTAATTCGGATTTCTTTGTGTTACAAACTTCCGAAGCGGCAGCAATCAATCATCGAACCTTTCATTAAATTCTATAGACCGAGCTAAACTTGACAATTGCTATCTAGTCAAATGAATATTCGAACGATGAATCTTATTGTAAAATGTCAGTGTGAATGAATTCACAAAGTAACTTATGGTAACAATAAATGAGTATTCTGATGCTTTTTTGTGTAGCAACCACTAATTTCACCGGTTCGATTGGCATTTAATGCGTTGCTAACATAAGCGTTATGCGCTGTATAGAAACGACCTTATTAATATTTGGCGGCGACAGCTGACGTTAATGTACTATCTATTAACAGAAACCAATTAAGTTAATCTATTGACATGAAGTACTGTCAACATAAATAACACCGAATGCATTACGCTTTTAGCATCGACTGGGTCAATACCTGAAACGGTTGTGTTTGATGCCCGGTTACATTCAAATTGCTTCTAGTCGCGACTGACTTGAAATAACTTGTGTCCGCCTATGTCGGAACTGAGTGTCATCGATCTAGATAGACGGACGTCGGATGTCTAGATAGACATCGGACGCTGAATATAGACCACTGGGGACTCAACTAAATTGAATCTAAATCATTTATTTATATGGGTCATCGTCATCATCAACCTATAATTGCCACACGGCGCGGGTCTCCCTCTCCCAATTTTACATGGGCATTCTTATTATATTTTTTACTTTTACTACTGTTTCAACCAGGCATAGCATGAAGCAGAGGAAATAGCGAAAGCAACTTTCAAAATCTCACCCCTCAGACAAAATGCCTGAACATTTTGTAAGACACCGTGACCCAATACAAAGTTGGGCACGTAACTTTCGTCTTGGGCTTCAAGCCTTAATGTTGAACGTGAGCACCTGGGTGGAATGGGGACGAGGGGTGGGGTACAGAGAGGTAAAGTGAAAACATTAACTTGGCTTTTATCCATAAAAGTTTGTTCTTTCAGTGTGGTGTTGATGTTTAGTACTATAAGTTAGTTTTATCAAATATATTGCAAAAAAAATAATTGATGGTATTAGAACTAACGATATATTGATCAAGCTATGTTAGTTGTCAAATACTCGATTTTTCGTTTTTCCACGGTATTATGGGGTTCATGGCAGATCATTTTCACATACAACATACCCTGAACCGAACTAGTGTACTGTTCAAATTTGTTTAATAAATCACTGAGAGTCATTTTACACGTCGCTTCTTGAATGAGGAGGCGTGAAGCGTACATCAAAATTTATTTCACAACTTCTCCCGTGCCCCAGTTAACCCAATTCGGTTACTCCAGCTTCACGCGCGTTTAAAGCATGAGCCACTCACGCTTCTTTCTGACAAGAGGCCACTCAAAGTACCTTTAACAGCTTTCAACATGGCTAACTTGATCGAAAACATACACTAAGATATTCTGGGGCCTGATTTATTGACTTAGATTAATACCCCTCGAAGGTTGGGACATTTACATCAATCAGAGTTTCGGCAATACAATTGTCCTATAAAAAGTTTATACCGGAACACTCCGTGTAGTAATCGAATCAATAATTCATATCCCGAAGTGATCGAGCGACGACATCAAAGGAGTAGTTTGTTATATGTACATCACGAGCAGATACACTCAGGTCAATATTGAAGAAAACCGCAATGATCTGTGACTCAATTGAACGACCCTTTGACGCTAGCATTAAGTTTAAATTGTTTGATCTTTTCATTTCTTGTTACAAAAAACGTGTCTTGTTTATTTGACGCTACCAAAGAAGAAAACAAAAAAAAGAAACTATCGAAGTAGCGTCTTAGATAATTTCAATATTCCATTGATATCGTTATCATCACAACCTTCCTACTACTGAGCTTATTTCTCCACTTACTATGAGAAGAATTGACTGACCCTATTCTACGACTACGTTCATTTGTTTTTTCTTTCCAAAGAGATCCATGACGAAAAATTTACAAAACAATATTTTTTATTTTGGCACCGAATACTTGTCTCATTATTTTTTGACAACCTGTGTTTGATGCCGAAAAATTGTAGAAACATTGTAGAAAACCTTTCTAAACAAAACCACCTAACTGGAGCTGAATAGCATTATTTAAAACAGAGATATGTAATAAGTTTAATAAAAAAATCTTACATTTTATAATTTCGCAGAGACAATACAGCCTTCATAAATTTTTCATTCAACTACAAAATGTACTCGTGTCAAAAACCCTCTCATGCAACTAAGTGCACTTAAAAATTCACAACAAACACGGAAAGTACAGGATAACGAATATACACTCAAAGCAAAGCTCACGCTACTCAGTGCGCACGACGGGAAATATTTGTTGAAACGACAATATACGATCTTCAATTCCAAATGAATTGTCGGAACTGTAATTGAAAACTAAAATCAAATCATACAAGAGAAGTGTAGGTGGAAGAACAATGGACGCGCCCGATTCTGCTTGCACAACAGTTGCACAAATTTGCGTTACGGATTTAAGAATATCATTATAGAAGGCATTCGAACTAAGCTCCTTAAGAGAGTAGCAAACATCTGTAAACTTCCTTGAATAGAGGTTGCGCTACTTGACAATACAACTCAAACAACAAATACGTCAAATAGTCAAAGTGATAATTAAAGCATTGATGACGCATAGAGTTGATGACCTACTTCGTAATTTCTAGACGAAAAATCCAAAACTACTACTCCCCAATTTGGACGCATACAGTCAAGGTGCTCTACAGTTATTCCAATGTGGTTTACGTTTTTACGAAGTTATTGTAACTTCCTGGATCACGGTCATCGTATCGCCCAGTGTTGGCTGCGTTGCGTATGATAAACGTGGATTTGGGAGAGTGATGCGGTTTCCAATTAACGCAGTTTTAATTGCTTCGTTTGATTAAGTGGTTCACGTCAAGTTACACCACAAACCGTCGCATCAAAAAAAAACATACTGGGGTCCACAATCATGTGTTTAGATCGATAGTTTTAATCACATTCGGTAATCAGACATTCGTTCTAGTATGGTAATAAAGTCTACGATATAAATAAACTAGACAGAAAGCCCGATAAGGAAACGTGTACAACGTGTGCATAATAATTACGTACCAAATTACAACTATTACAATGCTACTTCAAACAAACAGTTATAACAAACTGAAATATCAACAAGAACTGAAGCTGAAATGACACTAAAAAAAAACCAAACTAGAGTAAAATAAAATATAAAATAATAAAAGTAGTCGCGAGGGTGCCCCGCATCTGTTCGACTACAAGCTCGTTTACTACTCACACGGTATTAACACAAAAAAACAAATCGTGCTATTTCAAAACACAATACTTTCTCGTGCACTAAGGTTTCATGAATCGAATTGCATGCACCATTACAAACAAACTTTATTCACCAGGTATCTTCCTTTAACGCCCATGGTTTGATGTTCTAATAGAAGCGTTTCTCCATCGCAGACTGCTTCACGACAGAATTTACACTAACACTTTCTATTCGTACATACTTCTATACGAGTAAAGTTGCACAAAACTCACTTTTTAATAAACTTATTTTAAGTTATATCTCAAGTTAATGTTAAATTTTAAAACACGTGACTTTTAAATGTTTCGTTTAGGCACTCTATTGTTTATGGACGTCAATGGCATCACCATGTCGATCTTCTCGTTCGTAAGTTATTCATTTATAGTCTTTATTTAACACCATTTGATATAAAAAAGAATAAAGAAATAGGACAAAAAAGTAAACTGTAAGTGTGCCCAAAAGGCGGTCTCATCGCTAAGCACCTATTCACATGAAACAATCTCAACGTTTATTAAATTCATAAGATTTTAAATGTCTGCAAGTCATTAAAGTTTGAAGACTTCGAAGTTGCAGGAAGTTCTTCGGAGCTGAGCGAGGAATGCATCGCTAGTTGCACTGCGGATAAATCTCATGAATAATTTACTGCGCTCTGTTCTCAGGCTGAGTGCGCTGAATAATTGTGCAACCATTTTTGTTTAAAAAATTCAAACTGCCATGTTTATATCAGAAGTTACTTCGTAAATCTTACTTAATATTAACGTAATACTTAACTGTCACATAATGAAGTTGATTATTTTATAATCGAAGGCTCAAACAACTATGCCATACGTTTTTTTTTCGGTCGTTTTTTTTTTCTTCCGACCTACACTAGCGTA
>DWLW01000090.1:0-10654 GCA_018251875.1 Lychnuchoides ozias
ATTTCTTTTGGAATAAGCAGTACCTTTGTACATTGTATCCTAGCTTATGCATTTTACCTGTATTTTCTATTGTGTGTACATAAATGATTAAATAAAATTTCAGATAAAAAGAGAATTTAATAGACGGGCATTTACAACTTATTTGGTATTTTGTAAAGTGAAACATACCTATCTGAAAGCATCACTATAGCACAATATCGACTTTGATAGCATTTGTAAGGTTATTAACATCCTTTTACATACTCGATAAGTACGTATATATAGAACCTATAAGAAATAATATTTATTAAGTAGAAAATAAAACCGGAAGTCTGAAGTTTTGATTGCGTGCTGAGTCGAATGTTTTCATGCAACTTATCTTTGGGATAAAGGCGATTTTAACTCTGATTTTATATACCTCTATCCCAAGGTAAAATAATGACGCACTTTAATTATTGTAACGTAGTCTAAATACATGTTTCTTCTTCTCCAATCCACACATTTTTCCTATTCTTTTATGATCTTAATATGTTAAGATATATCAAACACTAATATCTACCTGCATTCCAAGAAATGTTATCCAAATCCAGTGGTTAAACACATGCACAAACCACAATTTAAAACAGCAATTCATGATTAAACGTAACACTCAACACTTAGTACTATAATGAATTTTAATCATGATTTTGATATCACAAATTTTATTTCACAATCATATTTATAGTAAACTAAACATTTTAACGAATACTAGAACATATCACGGCTCCAGAACAGACTGAAACCAAACATTCCAGCGCGAGGCAAAATCATAACAGCTTTTGTTGTTGAGCTCGACTCTGTATTTTCTTTGCTACCACGACAGCAGTTATTGTGCTAAACATAATGTTTATAAATTATCTTCGTCCACAATCAATTGTTATCGCAGGTTAATCACTAAATATGCTGTGATTCCATTCCTACTTAATTCTAAAACTCTTATCACAAATACAAGCAACTGAAAAAAATCCATTGCGTATGTAGTGAGTACTGATTATCTTCGTTTAAAAATTCATTCATTTTCTACTTCTGACGTTTTGGACGACGTTTTTACGATTTACTGTTGTTGCTGTTACGCTGGCTAAGAACAGCGATCCAAAGCGATTGGTGATTTTTAAAATCCAAAGCAGTTTCTAATTTTTAATAATCAGCAATCGCTTTGGATTGTGAAATAAAATCACAAAGTTTATAAATAGTTAGTCGCACTCGAAACAACTATTGCTTTTTATTAGGCGCTATGTCATTATATGATACAAGTTATATGTGATATTTATATAATTAATAATTTTCTTTTCTTGTTTTTACAGTTTTATTTGTCTATTTCTCATACTATGTAGTATTAGATATGAATGTGTATGTATACATACTAATCATACATACCGAGACAATGCTGCATCAAAACTGCATAGGATAGCCTAAGTCGTTATCATAGCTATTTTTATAGGTTATAAAGTCAATTGACTACGAACCAACTGATGGTAAGTGGCGATACGGTCTTCGGTAGTTAAGCGCACTACATTATTAAAAGTATATTCACTCTTCACTTGTGTTACTTATCTAAAGTTATAATTTAGTTAGCAATTTGACAAGCTAGCAATTTCAATGATGCAAAAAAAATAGCAATTTCCAGAGATATTTTACTCTAAAACACTGGCACACAGGCCCACTGTAGGACACAATGGTCCAGTATGAATTACTAGCTAACCCGAGTTAAAGAACTTGAAGGCCTCCCACAACACAAGCCTGAACGATAATCTAGGAATCGGGACCGCATGACTCCCAATTTGCTATTTCCATATTCTTAAAGGATATGTTAATAATATAGCAGAACAATATTATTATAACAGGAGAATGAAATATGGCCGCACCCTAATGTTTTATGTCATGCCCACTCGATAACTTGTGAAATTCTATTATAAGGCCAATAAAATTTATGGTAGGGACGACAGCTCCGGTCGGTCAATTTCCAAGTGAGTTGAATATAATGTATCAATTGTCAACGAGCTTTGTATTATTTCCTATGATCATTTAATTAATTCATTTGCAAGTTTCTATAAAAAGTATACAAAAAATACCTGAAACAGACTCCGAGCGCGATCACGGTTGTAATAAGGAATTACGATTGCCTCACTTGCCAACTTTGTGATGCAATATCAACTACTTAATAGAAGGAATTGTAGCTATCAGTACCAATTAAACATGACTAGTATGATTCTCACAATCCGACGTATTTGTAATGAAATTATAACAACAAAGTACAGGTCGGGTACTTTATGAATGGCTCTCATCAATCAATGTTTGTTTTTCTCCGTGCGATGTTCGTTGTAGTGTCGAACACGTCAATGTCAGCATATGTCAGATTTTAAATCAGTCCTAGACGAAATGTTACTTCTAAGCATAATATACTACATAACAGGTTTAAATAATAATTGCCGCTGGCCGCAACATCCTTCTAACCGTAAAATAAACTTTTCTCAAGAAACACCAACATTACTTAGCGGGGCATTACAGAGAAATATTAATATATGTATAAGGGGCGCAATCTATCCTGGAGCCCGAGACAACCAATCGTTCCTGCTCGTGATGCTGAACAACGGACAAGGCAATGGCGGCAGGTCCTTCTATCTTTAAGTCAGTGGAGTCTGTGTAACCCACCAGCAGCAGTACTTGTGTATGGCGGTAGGATTCTTTATTTGCTTGGTTTGCTACGACCCTTCAACGAGGGTCAAATGTGAAATGTTTTAAACATATTTCAGTTGTGATGCAAAGCAAGTAATAAAATGATACATCCACTTTCGTCTTAGACGACCTTTTTGAGAATGTTTATGGTATTAGCTATTAGTTAAAAAAAAGGGTTTATCTAATAATCAATACGTGCTATATATACATCTAATGTAATCTAAACAAAGTCTATATAAATTCAACACCTACCCAATCACTGCTGGAGAGATTTATATAAGCACAGCTTTATTTATATACGTTACTCGGAACGCTCTTTTCTGCGAATTCTTAGGGAGGTTTGCTTCTATAGTGGGCAGCTGTGAGATGTGTTCAGCAATTAGGCGCTCCCAGGTGACGAGTTGCCGCTACTTGCTTCAATTATCTGCTTAAGGTTTTATACCTTAGCGTTAGTTGAGCTAGAAGCGACATACAACGCTTCAACACTTCGCATATTGAAGAGAACAAACAGCTTATTAGATATATTAATTTAATGTAACTGAGCACAAAGTGTTAAAAAACGTTAATAGCGTTTTCCATAAAGTCTCACAAAAGTTTCGTAAACAACATTCTTTGACCTTATTAAGTAATTTGTCACCCACCAGCCCAAATGGTTGAAACTAAAACTTAATTTTCACAGTCCTAAACACGTACTCGTAGAATAAAACGTTAGAAATTATACCCGTAAGAGGATATTTATTGAATATTGTTTGAAACTCCAATTTTGCAGTTTATAAGAATAGTTATTTGAAATTTCAGTCAGATAAACACAATACTATGGTGCAACAAATACTGTTTGAAGAAGCGAAGCAAAGGAGCATGCCAGTAACGTACTCGTTTCTTGTGCTCTCTACGCGAGTATTAGTCACTAATACAGGAATGAGCCATTACTAACGTGACAGTGAATAAATCGAATGTAAAAATTGCCAGTTCTGCTAGAGCCGCTGCTCAGTTAACTTAGATTAAAAAACTGTGGGGCAGAAACAAAATAGTCATTATCATCAGCACAACCCATAACTATTCCACTGCTGGGCTTGAGATTTCTTTCACAAAGTGATGGGTATAGGCCACAGTCCATCACACTAGCGGATTAATAAACAAAACTCACCGGTTGCCACACAACAGTACTTCACAGACAGGTTTCCTTACGATGTTTTCCTTCACCGAAGCAAGTAATAATACATTCTTAATACAAATCTAAAAATTACAGTACGTAACTATAAAACCTATTTAAAATTTTATAAGAATTTCATTAGTCTTTAGCGCCCCCACTTTTCAAACGTTTAAAACACTCGAAAACGGTTACGCACTCATCACCCTGCACTGGGAATCCATTTGTCGCAGATGACATACACATATGAGACATTACAAACAACCACTAATCCGAGAACAAAAAGTATCTATGACATAAATATCTGGCCCGGCCGGGGAACGAATCCGGTATACTTACTTTTCAGATAATTTAACTAATTGGGTTACGCGGTCATAAACTTTTATTTCTATCCTAAAATTTTATATTCCAAAAACAGCGCTGCACAAATTCTAGCCGTATCTAGCGCTTCTATCTCACATATTTTATGTGTTGTTTCCTAAGTGGCTCCACTGCAACCCCGCTGTAAACATCTACGGGTAAAGTTTAAGCGTCAACCCTTGCGAGATAGATGCCGAGTCGCGTTATTGGGGTCCTTTCGACCCTTACAAGTGACATTTGATTTTTGTCATTAAATATATTGTGCTCGAGGTCGTACACGTTTTCATTTACGTAATCCTGTAAAGTGGCCTGTTGTGTAATAAAATGTATGAGGGTCGGAAGAAGTAGTGTGCGCTAAGGCGTAACGTTATACGAGCCTTTGTAAGTAGTTTTGATGATTTGCATTAGTCAGAGCGATATGTCCCACGACTGAATACTGGTAACCAGAAGACAAGCTAACTTCCTCTAGAAATTAATATGAAATTACCTCTTTCTTTATCTCTTCCACTGAACCGTGATAGGATGGTAATTACAAGGAGCATGCATTAGGATGATCAGAGCTTTCAACATTAGAATTTACTGAATTTTGCGGAGTTAAGTTATAGATGTCTTTATACTCACTATAAGCAGTGATAACCTAGGCAGTGGCTTAAACGTTGATCGCCCGCATAGCAAGAGCATAAGCATGCATGGGCATGAGTTCAAACTCTTTTTCAAAGGTCTGTAAAGCTTGTACATCCGCATTATCTCAACGTGGTAGACTGTAGGTTGTACCCAGTAACGTTGTAAAAGAGGGCTCAAGCCCAATAGTGGAACAGTAATGAGTTGTAATGGTAATAACACACACATTAATCAACAACAATATGAGATATTAGTTGCTATTAGTATCATTGCAGCCTTTGAACATCCGTAACTAACTTAGTAGATTAATAGTTAAATTTGAGTTGAAATTTATGTTCAATGTCAAATAGAAACAATATTCTAGAGACTTCGAAAAACGCCAACGCGATAGATGTACCTGAGTCTATTACTAGTCACAGGAGAAATAGGGGCAATGAATTCCCAAGGAGATATAGTCATGTAAGACACAAATTTTAACCAAGTTATTACCACAACGTAAAACTATCACATCTCTAAAAATACCCAGTAACTTAAACAATTCTTCTTTCACCTACTTAAAATTCCCTCGGTCCTACCTCTATTTACTCTAATCTTATTAATGCTATGTACATACATAATGTAAGTAACAACATACTAGTAATAAAATTAAATCCCTGACCATTAATTTAGGTGTGTAATTGTCCTGTATAATTGCATCTGGAAATTAGCATAATGTGTCGCAGTCTATTGCGATGTTTGTTATATTGTTGTCATTTGTATATTAATTCGCCTTGTCTAGTACCTATAAGTTCACACGAGATACTGGATCTAATTATTGCACGCTGACGAGTTTTTCGTCCATATAATGAATGTAATGTGAAGATGAATGTAATAAAGATATTTTGATTTCCCTAATTGGCATCACGTTGACTATCATTCCCGGTAAACTGTCCTACTGAATCTATCCGCCACAACTTTAGTCTTATAACTCGTGCAGCTTTGTCACAAAACTATTTCTGTCCGATTTCATAGATTCTAATCCTGTCCGGTATCAAAATATCCAGCATAATAAGAAATAACAAATGAACATGCCATCCGCTAGATGTCTACAAATAACCTTTCTCTGCCTAATGAAATACAAACTGGGTAGTTCGGAGCCCCAACGCGCGGTACGGTCCGAGTGAAATAAACCTGAATATTATACAAACCAGATGAATGACGGCAGAGGAATGATGCATAACGTGCCGGGACGAAGCGACAAGAGTCGTGTTAGGGTTGTCAATCTCCTACGGTGACTGACTGTTGACAATAATTATTGCAAACTTATCAATTGATAAAACTTTTTTATTGTTTTCCGCAGAGAAATCTTTTAAAAATACTCTGCTATTCCCATGCCCATTATTTCCGACATATGTGAAATTTGTATGCAAACTTAGAGCGCATATAGGGAAGCTGCGATATCTCGTATGAACACGCCGGTGAACAAAGGCGCGTAAAAAAGTTTGTTAATAGAGGTGATCTGTTAAATTTATCCGCATACAAATTAATTGAAAAAAATACTGTCCTAAATCATGACAGCTGACGACATCAATGGTTAAGTGGAACGTAACTATAATGAATTACTTTATGCTTTATTCCTATACGGACTAAATTATTCTCGCCAACCAAACCTGTACCGATACTGCGATCCTGTTTTGATAAATCCAGGACGACCCTTACAAAATACAACCATCCACTAACAATATAGTACACCCGCCTTTCGACATTTAAATCGTCATTTTGAGAGCGACTGGCACACGTTTTATCATATCGTAAGGGTTGGGCACCCTAGCCCTGCCCGTGAAATTACCAGCGGAATGATCGATGGCGGCCAGGTGCCGTGCATCATGATTATGGAGAGTATATATTTTTTTGAAATCTCATCGTCCCGTGAAACCGTGAATTATTATCCCTGAATATGTTTGGTTAGTCAATTACGAAGTATAATCCCGGATTTATGAGGTGCATCCAGGATAAATGGAATATTTATAAAATATCTGCAGGGTATGAGTTTTACATGATTTATCATTATTATGCTTTTTGGGTACAATTGTGATTTCATGTGCAGATATTTAAATGAGCAATTTACATTGCTTTATTATTCATTTTAAATCTTTTTTTTTGCGGAATTAGCCAGCAATCGAGCAGACGAACCACATGATAGTAAGTGGGCAGCGTCGCCAATGGACATCAAGCACCAAAGCGAGCTATACGGAAAGATAATACCAGTAAAAACATCAATAAGTTATTATTGACAATATTATTCTTAAATTAAGCCCTTCTACCAAGTAAATTTGTGCTAGACATAACATACTTATGAAACATACTATACAGTTTACAGAAAACTAAGACATCTTGAGACAAAAATCATAAAAGAAAGCGGGTACTTATGTTTACAACTTTAAGATAACAAGTACTTTAAAACTTTGGATATACGCTACTACGTCATTAACATGTATGCTAAAATTAGATTACATATCACAATGATGCAGCGAGAGCTAAATCAAACAAAGACCACCACCATAGGCATGCTATAAGAACTTATACTGGGTCCAAACATGTATACAATATATGTATATTTAACATGAAAATTATAGTTAATCATAAATTCATTTACAAAAATAGTTGTGGGCAACTTAAAAATAATTGAAATATTTAAAAAAGTGGCGAGGTATTAAAAGGTCTGAATTAGTTGCCATAGTGCCACTAAAAGGTTTACAGTCATTTAGCGTTAGTAGACGGGAAACCATTTTCGCACTAAGAGTTTTCAACTCGTTCACAGAGTAACTGAATGGCAATATTGAGGCAATCGTCATCGTGCAAGCTATGAACTTGTAAAATGATATATATAATACTTATAATAATTACTATATATAAATTCGGGACTATAAGGAACGATAAACAAATTCCTATTTTTAACAAATATACACTGTTGTAAATGTTGTCTAAAAAATTAATTTATAAGCATATTTACAAAATAAATGCCTTTGTAGATTTACCTTTGTGCTTTTGATATTTTTATTATTTAAGCAAGCGATCACGCCGGCGACCTAGTGTTAATTGGCCACTGGAAATCCATAACGATCAGTAGTTAAATACATTTTTATTCAAAATCAGCCTAAAATTAATTCTGACGTCCAAACATAGAGGAGCAGTATTCTTCGGTAGAAATGTATAAAACCGCCATTAAGACGGACTCGCTAATCGTTACTTGTGGAACACAGACCTTAAGCGTGCTCAACGGCTATTTTACAGCGCGCAATATCTTTTTTCTTTTTGTCCTGCAACGGTGAGTAACCCAGAAAGCGTGGTATTCACTGAAAGATACCTTTTTGTTCTACAGCCGGCCGCTAAATGGAAGGGTTACAAGTGGCCATACGTCTAAAAACCCGTATCCACACCGAATTCACAGGTGACGAAATTTTTGAATGGCAAAGAGTTTTTGATACAAAATAACTGAACCAGTATTTTAGAAACGAAAAACTTATATGAAAGGAACCGAGTAAGTTGCGAGGGGCTAAACGTCTAGTATTTTGTTATCGTCAATCCTAAACTGGCAAAAATACATTACTATTCATCATGTATGTATATGGGATACGTGTAAAAAAAAGTAAACTTTTCAATTAAACGTAAAAAAGCTGGCGATGTAGTTGCGTCTATTCTTGGATTGCACATGTACATATGCGACAGTGACTGCTTAACATCAGCTCCGTCTGATGTCCGTCTCAGTCTATAACACTACAAGTAAACAAAACTTTTTAAAATCAGATAAACACGATTTATTGGAAGTGAAAAAGAAATATTCCCGTATAAAAAATGTAAATTTAACATCGTATATTCACAAGTAACATCATGCTCAGGAGACTAACGCCACTTGAGTAAACTTGAGTTACTAGTAACAGTAGCAGTAGTCAAGAACTTAATTCAGCAGTCAGTTTAAAAGTTTGCAATCAGGAACAAAATTAAGAAGTAAAATTGTATTTATAAGTTTCATAGTTAACTGTATAGGAGTGGTTGAAGTGAAAATTATGATAATGACGTTTTAATTTTTGACCGTAACCTGCCCTCGTTTAGCGTCACCCATTCCAAAACAAATACATTCATTCACTTATTAATTGTTAGCAGGCACTAAATATTTCACGTTTACACTCTGTTATCGTTTTAACGGGTTTTCCTAGTTTTTAATTTGGAAACATTTTAAGAGTCTGGAATAGGTACAAAATGCGGTCGTCTTGGCACCTTTGCACGGTTCATTTTGGTTAGATTATCCTTTTCCCTGTTGCAAAGTAATCGAGACAGCAAACCTTTTATCATTAAAATAATGAGTGCAAAGAAGCGTCGGACAAAGTTGAAAGATATCGTAAATGGACTTTGTTAAATACATTAATCCAAAAGCGAACAGACGCTGTAGAATGAAAATACATATTTTAGCGGTTTTGAATAAAGTTGCACTAGAAGTTTGTACAATTTTTGGAAACAGATTCAACGAAAACAATCGTTAATCCATAAATAACTTTCCATTAAACAAAACCTTCTGAAAAAAATATAATCATTTATAATTCTGTACCTTGGTATAAAAATAAAAACAAGTGATAACCTAGTGGTTTTAACGTCGTCTTACGTGCTAACACAATTTCTACCACTAATCTAAACAGATATGGCCGAAGAGCAGTATAATAGTTTTACAGTTTAAATACACATACCATATTTATTATGACATCTGATGCAATAAAAAATATAGTAACCTCGAGTTTAAGTAATCATTAGCTTCGATGAAGAAAGAAGAAAAAAATTTGGATACCTTAATACCTACTTGAGAGTTCTTCGTGATCTCGAGAGTATGTCAATTCTACCATAAGTCGACCAACTCGGCCAAAACGTGACTATGACCATATTCCTTCTCAACTTGACAGGAAACCCAAGCCTGTCAGTGAGATAATCCATTAAAAATCTTAATTTAAATTGCATCAAAGAGTTGCAACAGTGACATCTATTTGAATTTTCCAGCAAAACTCAGAAACTACACGTATAACATTCGGAAGCGTCCAGTCTCTCCGCTGCCAGAACCGCGCCAAGTAAATTCTATCCAGAAAGTTTTCTTCGTCGTTTATTAAATTACCCCTGTCCGTGGACAACTTCTGTTCTTGTACTGAG
This sequence comes from Lychnuchoides ozias, assembly GCA_018251875.1. Classification (NCBI taxonomy): domain Eukaryota; kingdom Metazoa; phylum Arthropoda; class Insecta; order Lepidoptera; family Hesperiidae; genus Lychnuchoides; species Lychnuchoides ozias. The sequence continues at coordinate 9,998 of DWLW01000090.1, forward strand.
ATAGAGAAGTTACAAGACGAATCGTTTCATTTTGCTGTGCAAGTTGGTTCGAACAAAAAAAAGGTATTTATTTAAAAACGTTCGTAAAAACTTCACGAAGTAAATAATTGAATCGTTAGCTAGCCGTTATCCATAGATAGTAATCGGTAAGTCATAGAGCCCGTCAAGCAGTGATAGCCTAGTGGTTTGAACATCGATCTTCCGCACGGTGGTGCCTTGTTCAAACCTCACAATCGTCACAGCCCATAATCCCATAACCCATAATAATAATAAATTTTTTTTCAAGCTATGTTTAATAATTTTAGAAATTATACAGAATATTTTAATTTATTAATTGTAATATATTAATAGCATGTGTACAAATTTTAATGAAAGTTAATATCAATATCAAATCATAATTTTTATATAATGTCATGTTTTGGCAAATTTGTTATCATACTCATATTTGTACTCAATTTTATTATTTTTAATATTTCACAATTAATCTTTAACGTTTTATAAATTGTTATTTCATCCATCCATCCATCAGCCTTTAGCGGTCCATTCTTGGACACAGGCCTCCCCTAACTGGCGCCACTCAGACCGGTTCTGAGCCCTCTGAATCCAGCGGTTGCCCGCTGTATTCCTCAGGTCATCCGTCCACCTCGTCGGGGGGCG
>DWLW01000091.1:0-10644 GCA_018251875.1 Lychnuchoides ozias
CTAAAGGCAATAGATAGCCAGGTTCACAGCACAATAAAACTTTTTAATAAAACCTTTAACGCTCAGTTTGTTGATAGCGAACAATATTTTAAATATTTAATTGTTTTCATTCGTATAAAATACAAGTTTTTTTATTTCAATATTATTTATTTGATATATCGCATGAGATCAATGATTACCTATACCCACTTCTATTCCTAATGTTTTACGCTACTCATTGTTTTATAACAATACAGACGTTATATTAAGTATGTATAATTATTTTCTAAAGATTTATAAAATCTCAGGTAAAATTTTATATAATTGGTGGGTCGATAGCGGCAAGCGCCAACTGTTGCGCAACGAATCTGCGTTGCGCACCATATGGCGGACGTTGGTCTGTGGTCCTTTTTAGACAATCAAAACGTATCATTATCAAGAATTTCCGACAAAAAAACGATGATCGGAGCGTTTAAACATGTCCGCCTCGAGACCATTAATCAATTAGCCGAAGTTCTCCGTCGGGTAATACCATATGGCGCGGCCGTAGGAACCGGGCGTCCACCAACTGACGCCGATATAATCGACCTCTAGTTTTAAAAAGAATAAGTAAAAAAGACTCGAAATAATTGGACCGAGTTTAGCGAGAACGAAGCGTGACTCTTAAAGGGTTTGTTTCGAGGATCCTCTCGACAGTAATTTTCCTTTGAATGTAGCCCGAGGATCGTTCGGTGGAAGAGCGAATTCATTAAATCGTGTACAGAAATCACAATAGCGGTGCACAGAGCTCGACCCTTGAATGCTTTAAAAAGTCAATTGTGTTCGTACAATATTTACATAGTGAGTACCGATTTTGCAAATATTACAATGAATTTGTAACGTTTTAAAATTTTAATGTCTCTTTCGAATTATAAAATGTCGTTTCGATCCCTAGATATTCCCGTTGAGGGTGTGAAAGTAATTCAAACACTGTTTTATTTGTATCGAAACATTAAAGTGTAATTTTTCTACCTAAATATTTTGCTGACATTATTTTCCAATAGAGAAAAAAATGACATAGCAAAATTAATAAACAGAACTAATGAAGTCTGCATTTATACTATCCTGCACTACAAATATATTCAGGAGTATTTTACGATTCTTATGAAAAATTCCAACAAAGATACTTCAATCAGTGGTAATATATTATTATGTCCTAATATATATTCTGTTTCTCTAATGGAAGTACGTAACCCTAATACTCGATATTATACAACGTAAAAATGTTCAGTGTTGATTGAAGATTGTAGCATCTCATTAATGTCTTTCGGCGACTAGAACTTTTGTTGCTAGTTGTCGCCAGAAGAAGAGCGCCGAGAGTCTGTTGAACGGCACTTGCCGTGGCGAGGTTCAAAAGGGTGCTCATACGTAGTAGCTTGGCTTGTTACTGTTTTCTTATTAATGATCACGGGAACACGACACAGTTGCTCACATTAAGGACTGAACAGGGTAAACCTATAATCTGATATCTACATATTAGACGTTTCAATCGTACCTTTCTTTAATAAAAGCATTATCAAAATTTGATTTATAAGCAAGTACCTACTCGACGTTTTTGTTAAATTAGAACACATTACCATAATACCAAATGTACAATTGCAACTGTATGTGAAATTGATTTTGTTACAGCTATAGTCATTACGTTTTTTATTGTTTATAATACCGTGCGCGTATCATTATCGACTAAAGTGCATCATTTCCGCACGTTACCGAAATGAGCAGAGCGATCATTTTGTTTTTGTTCAAGGAAATTGTGTGGTGGGGCAATGTTACGTTGCACAATATGATTGTGTACGGATTTCTGTCCCAGAACGGAAATGAGCATTCTATTTCACGAGCAAGAGAGGTGCGTTAGAATAAAGGAGATCTCGGAAGGAGAGAAGCGGATGAGACGGTTAACGAGGCCGACAACAGTCGCACTGTAGGACAATACCGCGATATTTCGAGCGCGGACGGGTGTTTGGCGGGATTTTGACAGCCGCTCGTCGTGAGTGAGCTATTAATGAACCGGTAAATAATGAGGAGAGGTGTTGCACGGTGCGAGAACCGTGTCTAATTACCGCGAGAGTTCACGCACGATCAGTTCACATATAACTGACAATGTGCCCGAAATCCTTTCACGGTACGCTTTGTAAGTGACCGCTTCGCTTCATACAACGGTAATCTAATATAAGCATCGTACACAGTTAAGGAATGAATGATAAAAACAATTAGTGGCGAGGTCGGTGTGCGACCAAGCGCGGATTCGCTGCAGGTAGCAGAGGAACTCGTTAGTCGTCCAAGGTACGCCGTTGTCGCATAGTTTTTATCGCGTTAATCGCGCGTGCAGCGGTCACTTCTAGTTTCGAACGGGCTTCGTCGACCTCTAACTCGGAAACCAGATGAAACAAAAAAGAATAAAATGCAGGCACGGGCCGTGAGAACGCGTCTCCCTGGTCTCGGACGCTGCGTGCCGTCCATTTATCTCGCACAGTCGTGCGGGAATGGACCGGACTGCGATGTGCTTTTATTGCATTGCGCCCTTAAATATAGGTCTGAGGAGGTAAGCCGCTATATTTTTAGTTCTAAAATGATCGCTTCGATGATCGTCCGTTCCAGAATGCTGAATGAGGTCCGGTTTTTGCGTAACGATACGTATCCGTCGATGTTTATTTATGCTGTGTCGCTTAACAGTAATTTTCTGACATGAGAAGACTCTTGTGTAAATTACTATCTGTATAGAATTGTCGAGGGCTTATAACCTTGAAAGGTTTAGTTTTAAGATATAATTTGCGTAAGTAATTATAACTGTTCTTTTAATACTCACGTATACTCAAGTGAACAGTTAACTTTAATGAATAGTTTGCTTGTACACGTTTTTCAAATCAAGAAATATACGTTAAAGGGAAGAGGAATGTCTCGACATAGGCTTGTAAAAAGGCATCACAGGCCTATGCTGTATAGCAAGCTTATAGATAGTATTCTAACGGGCAACAGTCGCTCTTCCGTGGAGACACTAGCCCTGATCGATACGGCCCGTACTACCTATCGGGGGTGTAATGAAAGGAAACTGTACATATAAATATCTGAAACCTTTATTGAAACCGAAATAATCTAATTTAAATTTGTGCTGTTTTTATAGCTTTTAATGCGTTACTTTAAGTATACAGTGAAGAGTTAACATGGGCTTACTTGAGCGGACTCTATGAAGCTACCCATAAAACTTGAAGCAAAACTGATACTAATCTCTACCAAACACTGCCTTAACGACCGAAATAAATAAATAATATAACCGAAATAATTATACTATATGAAACTACATCTTACATGCATATTTGAAGATTTAATACGCTAAAAATTAACCAGTGCTTTGTTTCTTGAGTTTCGTCAAATTCTAGCTTTTACATATGACTAAATTTCAACTTCATTTTGTTTTGTTTCAGATAGTTTCTTTCAGAAGTAGATTTTTTAAATATTGATTTCCTATCATATTTTCATGTTGAGAAAAGGAGGTTGACAAAAATTTACAACGGATTTTATAGTAAACCGTTTTACGAAATTTATTTCTTACAAATAACACCAAACCACAACCGAAGCAATTACTATTACTTTTTAACAGGCACTATAAATTTCATGTTTACACCACGTTATGGTTACGCTGTGAATTTTTCTAATTTTATGAATATGTAACATATAATTTTACTACAGTATGTGCAAAAAGCTTTCATAAGTATATTGACTGGATTAACCTCTTGGTTAAGAAATTAAGAAATCGAACTTAATTCGTACCTCTTACCGGTAGGAACAAATATAATTCTCCGTTTTAAAACTATCTAGGTAACTAGTTTTACCATAATAACCAGTACTCATATTATAAGTTACAACAACAGTTACAAGTGTGCCTTGGCACAAAATGTAAACGATACTTGATCGTGTACATTTTTCACTTGTTTTAGCAAGACGCGGTAACACAGAGTATATTCTATCGATAACAAATAACGTGCACTAAAAAATATGTAAAAAAAATTATGCACGGAATCGTTAGAGTTTTACTACTGATATAGATTGATGACAATGATAAGGTAAAGGTACTCTGTGAAAGCCTGACATGTTAGTAAGTAGGACTGTTTGGTACGCAGTGAAAGACACCTGCAAAAAGGCTTGACATCTGGGTGAAGTTAAAAATAAAAACGGGTAAACTTTAAAATAGCATCCGAGCGCCAACACTTTAAAAGGAGGACAATTGTGTACTAACGAGAGACTTGTGGTTCGTTTCCGTGCACACAAGTGAGTAACGTTTTGTAGAAAATGTGGCAATTGTCATTAAAATTGGTTGCTATTGTTACGTTATTTACCGAAAAGAAAATCCGAATGCTGCGGTGTATTCATTCTAAGTCTTTTGTAAAAATTAAAATTACATATTCACTGGTAACAAAATTATCGACGTGGGAAGCAAATTTAATCCGGCAAGCAAAACAAAATGTTCGTTAATTCTCCAAAAAGAAACAGACACTTTGAAGTGGTGTTCAAAAATACAAAATTAGTAAGCGGAGTTTTGGTAGCGCGGAACCCTCCCGAGTCTCCCCGCGAACTTGTAATGCAAGTCATGGGTGTAAATTTAAGAAAGCCCCTCGATTTAAAACGAAATGTGTAACAACGGCGTTGTACGGTTCTGCCAATTTCCGCCCTCTGAATTTACTGCAAGACAAGGAATAAAATTACCACTGATGTCTTTCATAAATGACGAATGTTTTAATGAACGAAGCAAGATGAGTTGCCGTCTTCGGTGTGCGTCGTTATATCGTTGAAAATATTACTCCAAGCCACCACGTCACTTTTTATTGCTTCTCCGCCTAATTAGAACGTAAATGCGAAGACGGAGGGCGTAAGCTGAGCGTTCTAAGTTACGCTATATTCTAACGCTGCTCTGTGTTAATGATTGTCTAGTGTACAATATAAAGTCTGATTACAGCACAAAGTTTGTTTATGTATACAATTAAATCAAAAAATAAATAGTAGACTAAGACGTATGAAAAAGAAGAAAAAAACAATTATTGGCCAGTATTAGTTGAGGCAATTATGGATTGTGATAAGTCAAAAGTTCAACAATTATTTAAATATAATGAATAATAATAGTAATATTCTTTACTATACACGAAAATAAAAACGTAATTGAAGAGTGAAAAATTAAGATATACAAAAGAGGCGCTATAGCTAGGCATCCTAGAGCTTTTTAGTTACAGAAATTTACAACAAAGTACTGATTGTATTGACGACAAAATATATGATAAATATTGTCGAAACAAGTATCGTGACGGATGTTTTAAATACAAGTATAAAGTATGAAATGTATGTTTCTATAATTAACTTCATTATGTTAAACTATATTGCCAGAAATACCATGTCGTTGGACAAAGTAAAGGCACAGAACATGAAACGTGTATGTTTGTTTCATTTATATAAAACTAAAATGTACAATCTGGTTTTAATCCAATATTGACAAAAAGAAAAAACTGACAGTTGATTGAGTTCAATTTATTTCGGGCGTAGGAGTCGGTTAGATTTGTAAATTGTTATTCATTTCCGTCGTAATCAGCAAGCGGTCGGATGAGTCGTGTCTCGATTTGTTGAATTGTTTTATACATAATAGACGTAGACATCATTGATTTGCATCGAACGTTATAATGAGAGAGCCATAAATCCGCGCGCCATGTTCCCGCGATTCGGATTCAGCTCTCCAAATCATTGAACTCGCAACGTGCTCGCAACTCTTATTAATAACTCTGGTCGCTCGTTGTTTGTTTTAGTCGCTGGTAGACTTGGTTAGGTAACGTTGAAGTTGATTCATGAATGAAAGCGTGCCCCGTGCGTCGCGATTCGTGCCTAGTGCGCCCACTCTCGTATATTTAGAGAGTATAATTTTCCTGGAAATATATTACGCGACGGAAGCCCTAATAAATAATTGCAAAATCAGTTTTCGTATGATTTTCTCTGTGAAACGTGATTTACTGTGCGCAAATGTCATTGCTATAGCAGGTTCTAATTGTTAATTATAGAAAGCCGATGTTGCTCCCTTACTATTTCGATTTTAAATGAACGAATAAGCCGTAGTCAAATACGCGAGTTATCACTTCTAAACAATTTCAATCTATGTAGTTAGCAAATTTCTCGTAAAACAACTGCGTAATCAGATATTTTAGTTTATTATTCGCTAATACTTACGATCCGTGATTTCAGAGTAATTTATGTCGGAATTGAATTTATAGAGCGCATTGTGTGCTCTGCGATAGTATCAGATATACCTAATGTAAACGGTTATTATCGTAGGATAAACTGTTGCAGTAGCGCGGAATGAGCACGGTGCGCGCCAATGCGCCCCGGGTAGTATTATCGCGAGAAATGAATGGAAGCGATACAGAATATGCGGCCAATTACTGGCCGGTCATAGACTGCGGGGAACCGCACGTAAATAATCGTGCTCACGCGCAGAAACTTGATAGTGATAAACAATTTTCCATTAGTCGAGCGCCGGGGCGCGGGGCGGCACTTCCAATTTCCATACCTAACGGAGCCCGTATGCGATAGCGATAACCTTTTATTACGAACTTGTCGTTTGAAGATATTATTATGGTAATGCCATAGGAATGCAAATTTAGCGCGGCAATAGATTTTACAAGAATAGCACGGCTGAGCGAAAGCGATTGGATTTAACGCGTAGGATTTGATTTAAAACGGTGAACCATAATTCTTGCCTGCAACTACTATAAAAGTTATTCAAACTGGGATTTAAGTACAATGGTTAAGCAATTACAGGTAAGTTTATTGCATTGCAAACTTACACAGTATCATACTAACTGATTTATATTTTCTTATACTTGCAAAAGGATTCCGTCACAACAGTTGCTTGAGTATTCGCTAGATATTCTGTTGCGATAAAATACAAATTTTAATATTTATTTGTTGCCCATTACAATACAGAATGAGAGCACAGTTTTATATAACACTTGTAGTAGTAGTAAGTAATGATGAACTATTTAACACTCGTAGGTTTATTATTTAGAACTATCAGTAATTTTATATTAATGATATCGAACATTCTTATAATATTTATTAAATAATACACGTGAAAAAGTTTTAAAATGTAGTTTGTACGAAGAACATTATTTTAACATTTATTTATTTATACTTTATTGAACCATACAAAAATGTACAAGTTATTAAATTAAAATATAAACAAATAGTAATAATAAAAGGCGGACTTCATGCTAAAATCATTATCTACCAGTCAACCTTAATATATAACGATATTTAAAGTACGTAATTATGATTTGGGAGGTGTTTGAGTGCTTTGCGTATTAAAGTAAATCCATTCTAATTAAATAATTAAATCTTATTTATTGTTGTATGTTTTGCAAGTTGAAAAACGGCTCGTAGAAGTATCGGAGCTAGGGGTGCCTGGTCGTATTTCACCTTGAGTTCAATATTATTTCGACAGTGGCACAAAGCGGCGGAAGGCCCGTGAGCCGTGGCACGGCGCGCGCCGCCGCGGGCGGCACGCGAGTATCGTTCCACAATATTGTCCTGCCTCGGGTTACACTGTAAATATTTTTCGGCGGTCGACTGATTGAAAAATTTTATCGCATTCCACATATCCCCCGTCCTTTCTGATAATGGATTGCCTTCACTCGATATGGGTATCTAGAAGACATCTATTTGATTTGTTACAGACCAAAGTGTGTTGTATGTTTGAACCTATGTCGATAGGCAGAATCGAAATAGCAGTCTATATATAATTTAGTACTGGAAATATTATCGTCACGTATATATTGCGAAAAGCAGCTTCTACGATTCGGTTTAAAGGATGTAGATACCATTTTGCTAGACGTTAACAGACGTGTCGTTAAAGGTGTGAATCTGAGGGAGTTCGCTGTGTAATATCTAAATAACACACTGTAAATGTACTGTACTGTAAATAAATTAAAATTATTTATTATTAAGGACTAAATTTTTAAATTTATGTTTTAAAAAATTGCAAAAATTAATATAGCTTAGGAAGTAAATAAAACAAACCTGAAGTTACCTTTCAGTTCAATAAAAATAGATTATAATTTGGGCGTCTTCAAGTCAAGAATGAATAGGTTTCTACTAAGTTTGTGTGCTTTAGACTACATCACCAATAACCATTAAGTGGCAAGTATTAACTTGTAACTTATAAAAAAAGTATATGTTAATCGATTACCATATATCGACGAATATATATTATTGTAGTGAATTTATAAAATATCAATCACGAATAAGGCATACTAGTTTATGTAACCAAACGTAAGAAAGTTTTTTAAATACGTATATTATATACGCTGAGGCGTAAGTATTGTCCCTGAAATTTCTAGCGGCGTATGTGATTAATGTCTTGTTCATCCCTCGAATAAACAAGGTAATATCTCCAAGATTATGTTTGCTCTGTTGAGCCAACCCTGAACCCCACTATTTGCCTAATAAAATAGACTAATGAGATTCCAGCTGTAGGTATGAAATGGAACGAAATCCTTAAATCTCTGAATACGCTTCACAGTTCACGTTAATTAATGTATATTTACTGATATTCACCAGCTTTCGGTGTTACATAGTATCACGGGCTAACCTTTACAATTTGCAAATAATAATATATTACTATGATAAATGGAATTTGAAGGTGACAAATTACTACAATAATTGAATGACTTAAGCGTCTCCTTGCAAATGAGTTGGCCTTGAATGTTACTCTCCACGCTGTTCCAGTGTGGAGGACAGTTTAGACTACTAGAAAAGGTTGGACCCCGGACCGACGGCGTAACGTGCTCTCGTGTTTAACTAATTTTGTTACTAGCGGTCACTCATCCAATTACCGACCATGGCCGAAGTTGCTTGAATCGGTTAATCAATTCCGATTGAGACAAACTGTGGGACCTAACAGCGGATTGTAAAACGTTAAATGCGATGTTATAGTTGCAAGACTACAAAAGAAAGGGAAAGGTGACACTAATGAAACTCATATCCTATAAATAGTACATCGCACCAAATTTATTTTGCCCCTTTACGAATATCAGCCCCCTTGGACATATTTCCTAATTTACATTTTTTGGCCATACTGAAGTCATGAGCCGTGAAATATATTGAAGCGAAGTTCCATGGGTTATATTTTATCAATTAAGCACGGTCGGTTTCGGTATTATGGTGTGCCATTTGAACAACCCGCAATTTATTACATGTTACAATTTTATAAATCACAACGTCAAGGCGCGTTTAATGGGTGATGTAGTTTGTGTGCGGTTAAGCGGATAATGGCTCTTTTCCGACTCCTTGGTCCACATAGCAATAATAGCAATATATTTAGAAATAACAATCAATACTATAATAAATAACATAATATAATAAAGTGGCATACATTTGAATAAATCAATTATTGTATGTGGTAGAATCTGTAAAAGAAAATGTTTGTCAAGTTTGTCAAGTGTGGAGTGAAGCAACTTGATAAAGCAACCCTATGTTTCGTTTTAGTACATTAAGCCCAGTTACAAAGATAAGCCGACAATTCCACACCAAGTTTTAGCAATACATTTGTGATCAACTTCAAATAAGATTATTATAGGTACGAGTATATATGACATAGAACTCAAAGAAGAAGTGGGTTCATCACTGGGGTTCCTTGTCGGCTGACAACGCTTTAGTAGCGTCTTTGGATTTATAACGTCTATGGGCGACGGTGATCACTTACCTTCATGTTGCTCGTATGCCTGCTTAATGGCATAAAAAACATTTTGTTTCCTTGATTGATTTGCAGTAAAATTAAACATCAGTCCGTGTTCTAATTCCACATGAACAAAAACTTACTTAGGATAATTTATTTGCAATTATTTTTGATAATAGTACCATAGTCACTAAACTTCGTAAGAAGTTACTTGAATAGGTACAAAACAAATGTAATCAACGGAACCAACTATGACTATAACAAACAGCAAATATACATTAGAGTCCGGAAGAGAAAACTGGCGGCAAACAATGGTCACAATTTGAAAATGGAACAAAATCGTTTGCAGAAAGAAAAGCAAATACTGTAGTCGTTTGTTTAAAGTTAGGCATTGCAGTGGAACTGGAGTTGCATCGGAGTGCCGTGTTCCGCTTGACCGACCCCAGTAAATGATAAGGGTATTGGGTCATTGGTTTCCATCCACAAAACCGATTGAATTGCAAAGCTGCTTGTATCAGGTACCTATAAAGTCGCGCGTTGAATATTTACAGGTCTAACGACTATAACGTCCACTAATGATCAACGTTCCAACTGGCATTTAAAGCTATCGTGAGAAGCAGTCTTAGTTGTCACGGTAATGGGGCTGCTAACAATAAAAAAACTGCTACGTAATTTCTTTTCTTTTAATTGGAGCAAGTACGTCCACATGTAAACGACATTTTGTACAATTTGAAGAATTTCGAAATGATTGAGTATAATGTAGACTTTGAAACTATGTATGGATGAAGAATTTTTCTGACTTCGTGTAACCTTGGCATGCAACTTATACTATAAATAAGTGCCTATTTACTTACGCTAAAGTTTAAAATTCTAAACATGCATTTCACTTCCAATCTTATTTATGCCCACTAAGCAACAAT
>DWLW01000092.1:0-10642 GCA_018251875.1 Lychnuchoides ozias
ATGGTAAGTGGTCACCACCGCCCATGGACGTCCATAACACCAGGGGCGTCACCAATGCTTTGCCGGCCAAGAAGGGAGTATGGACCCGGTTCTTGAAGGTTCCCATACCGGTTGATTTAAGCAAAGATGATAGTGGCTAAGGGCATAACATAAGGGCATTATAATAATATTAGTAAAAATATTAGTGGTTTAGTAATAGTAAGTAGTAAGTTGTGAATATTAATTTTAATTTATCTACACCTGTTATAGTAATTCAAAATTTGTATATTTGTATCTGTATCATTTTGTAGTGGTGATAATGATAATTGTAGTAGTAATTAAGTATTATTGTAAGCAGTGATAGCCAAGTGGTTTGAATATCGGTCTCTCACACCGTGGCCTGGGTCCCGAGTTCGAATCCCGCACGCACCTCTAATTTTTCAAAGCTATGTCACCGTGGCCTGGGTCCCGAGTTCGAATCCCGCACGCACCTCTAATTTTTCAAAGCTATGTACGTATTAAATGATTATCACTTACTTCGGTGAAGGAAAACATCGTGAGGAAACATGCATACCGGAGACTTCTCCATAAAGTTCTCCAAGATGTGTGAAATCAACCAATCCACACTCAGCCAGCGTGGTGGCCTATACCCCTCACATTGTGAGAGGACACCCGAGCCTAGCAGTGGGACTATTATGGGTTATGATGATGATGAAGTTATTAATGGTAATTAATAATATTATTAATATTTAGCAATACTTTAGTTTTAATAACTAATTAAAATGAATACAATTTTAATTTATCTACACCTGTTTGTTATACAGTATAGTAATACTACATTTGTATGTTTGTATCTGTGTATTTTTTTAGTGGTGTACAATAAATTATTATTGTACTGTAAAATTAATACCTTAATCAGTTTGTTCCTGCCCGGTTCTGGTGTCAACAGCTTGATGGGTCCAGTGGTCAGCCATGGCCATTCGGTCTCTTGTGCACAGCTGTCCTGTAAAACGAACAAGCGATTTCTTCCAGACAACCTTTTTTTTATCTTAAAAGCCGACAAACGAGCAGACGTTCCACTTGATAGTAAGTGTTCAACGCCGCCCATGGACGTCCATAACACCAAAGCCATCATAGACGCGTTGTCGGCCAAAAAGAAAGCGGATAATCCGCGTACTAAATTAAAGCGATAATTAAATTCGATGTGAAAATTTAACCCATTGATTGGTAGTGCGAAAACTTTATTTTTTTTTTAACGTTTTCCATTTAAAGCTTTATTATATTTGTGCCAAAAAAACTCAGTCCTGTCAGTCAGGAGGGTGTCTAGTTCATTAGTTAAATTTTTTTTTTATTTTTTTTCCTTTTTTTGAATCATTGAAAATTAACTTTAAAAATGGCTTCTGTCGCTAAGATTTGCTCTGGATGTAGAAATAGTTTGCCCAGACGAGAGTATATGATCTGCTCGTCATGTAAGCTATGTTACGATTTGCTCTGTGCTAATATATCGTCTAAACGCTTCTACCTGTTGGAACAAGATCGCAAAAATAATTGGAATTGCCAAGAATGTATCAGCAAACAACCAAAATCTGACAACACAAACACCCCAGTACGGTCGACAAATCGGCCCGCAGGCTCTAGTGACGGTGCCTATCAATCACAGGGAGAAGAGAATGTAACTCTGCGAACTAAAAAACAACGCTCAAAATCCGACGGTGACGAATCATATGTGTCGGAAGACAAATTACGGACAATCATAAAACAGGAAATCACGCAAACCATTACACAGTTGGTTTCTGATCAGTTATCGAACATTGTCCGCCAAATATCAGGCTTCCAAGATTCTCTGTCTTTTTTCAGCAACCAATATGATGCACTTGTGCAGTCAGTTAATGAGCGAAATGAGGTAATCAACAGTCTAACTTCAAAAAGCGACAAACTAGTATCGCAAGTAAAATATCTAACCGATCGGCTAGAGCAAGTCGAGCAGAATATGCGCTCGGCCAATGTAGAAATAAACGGAATTCCTGAACACAACTCTGAAAACTTATTGAAGACAGTACAGCAGCTGGGTAAAATAGTCGAAAGCCCTATTGGAGATAGCGATGTTCTGCATGTAACACGCGTTGCTAAGCTCAATAAAAATAATGACCGTCCCCGTTCCGTGATTGTGAAATTGCGTAGTCAACGTCGTCGTGATGAGTTGCTAGCTGCTGTTATAAAGTTTAATAAAAGTAAAAAAGATGACAAATTAAGCTCTGAGCATCTTGGAATAGGTGGTCGCCGGGCGCCAGTGTTTGTTTCTGAACATTTAACACCGGCAAACAAACATCTCCACGCGGCTGCTCGTAAAAGAGCTAAGGAGACAGGTACTAAATTTGTCTGGGTGAGAGATGGGAGAATTTTTGCGAGGAAAAACGAAGAAAGTCCAGCTATATATATCAAAAATGAAGAAAGTATCAAACTGATTGTTTAGATTATTCGTCGAATGTTTTGGAAAATAACTATAAAAATGGCTGTTACAATTTATTACCAAAATGTCCGAGGTTTGCGTACCAAGACGGAAGACGTTCTTAGAAATATTTCAATTAATAATTATAACATTATCGTATTTACCGAAACATGGCTAAATTGTAATATTCTAAGTAGTGAATTAATTGACAAACGTTACGTCACGTATAGAAGAGATCGTTCTTGTTTATACAGTTCAAAGAAAGACGGAGGGGGAGTTATCGTTGCGGTTTCTAAAAGTATTCCGTCCACTAGACATCACAACTGGGAAAATAACGCGGAAGATTTATGGATATCAATTGAAGTTAAAAATAAAAAAGCTAACAGGAGAATTTCTATCTGCGCTGTATACCTCCCCCCACCGGTTAACTTTGAACAATTTTCAGGGTTTTTGGAAAATTGTAATAGCATAATCAGCCAATCTGAGCAAGTAATAATATTAGGTGATTTTAACATGAGCTTTATTAGTTGGCCTCGGGAGTTTAATGGTGGTCCATGTACCCCAACAAACTATGGTTCTAAGCTAGGGCTGTCGCTTGTTGATTTTATGTCAATTAACAATTTGTCTCAAATGAATGATGTAGTAAATGTAGATGGCAAAATATTGGACCTTGTCTTCACTGACTGCACTTGTTTGGAAGTAATTAAATCTAGTAATATATTAACCAAAATTGATCCAAAGCATCCTCCATTACTAATAACGTTACCATTGTGTTCTCCAAATTTCCTAAGACCTGTTGCAAACCCCAGATACAACTTTTTTAAAGCAGATTACACCAGTATATTACGATATTTACACAATGTTGATTGGAAGAAGAAGTTTGAAGGCTGTCGTACCCCAAATGAAATGACTGACATATTTTATCAAATAGTCCACTATGTTATAGACTCCCATACTCCTAAGTTAAAAGCTAAAAATAATAAATTCCCCAATTGGTTTAGTACATCATTGATAAAATTGATCTCCGAAAAAAGTAAAATGAGAAGAAAATACTTAAAACATAAAAATCCACGCGATCACTTAGAGTATCAACTTCTTCGCGACCGCGCTCATAAAGTGAGTGATCAATGCCTTCTTAGATACAAAAAGAGGATTGAAGCGAATATATATAGGAATCCCAAAAGTTTCTGGCGCTTTATTAAAGATAGGAGAAATGGGGAATCTATCATACCCGCAACAATGTGTCACGGTGACCGTACCGCAAGTACTGGACCGCAAATTGCAAATATGTTTGCGAACAACTTTTCGTCGGTATTTAGTAGAGATACGTTAAATAACGAGGTTGACTTTAAGTGCAATGAGTCATTGTTAAGTTGCATAAAAATAACGGAACGAGATATTATACGCACAATCAAAAAGCTTGACATTTTTAAAGGTGCTGGTCCGGATGAAATCCCCCCTGTTTTTGTTAAACGCTGTAGTGCCGCCATAGCTCTTCCATTGTCAATCATATTTAATAAATCATTACATGACGGAGTATTTCCTGACGTGTGGAAGACCGCTAAAATAGTTCCTGTATTTAAAAAAGGTGCTGTCGATGACGTTAAAAACTATCGGCAAATTTCCATTCTTTCATGTATTTCTAAACTGTTTGAAACCCTCGTTTGTCCAATTATTACGCGCCATTTGAACCCCTTTATCTCCGAACATCAGCATGGATTCAGAAAAGGATGCTCTATCGAGACTAATTTAGTCACTTTTACGTCTTACCTTTGTAAAGAAGTTGATAAAAGTCAGGAAGTTGATGCTCTGTACATGGACTTCTCTAGTGCTTTTGACAAAGTCTGCCACTCACGACTAATCATCAAATTACAAAGATATGGAGTTACTGGATCCTTATTGGAATGGTTTCGCTCTTACTTGGCCAAAAGACTTCAGTTTGTGGTAGTAAATGGGTACAAATCCTACGATTACGCTGCAGTTTCAGGTGTACCACAAGGATCCCATTTAGGTCCCGTTCTATTTTTAACCTATATTAACGACATCACATCAGAGATAAAGAACTGTAAATTATGCTTATTCGCAGATGACTTAAAAATATATAAAACAGTTAAATCTACTTTTGACACTGAACTTATTCAAAGCGATCTAAACAGAATAAATATATGGTGTAAGATAAACGGCATGGTAATAAATACAAAAAAATCATATCACATAAAATTTTCGAGAAAACTTACAACGGCGATATCCTCTTATAATTTGAATGCTGAAACACTACAACAGGTTAGAGAAATTCGCGATTTAGGTGTTATAATGGACAGCAAATTAAATTTTAAAGCACATATAGACGCATCAGTCAGGAGAGCCGCAAAAATGCTTGGATTTTTAAAAAGAAATACCAAGTAAAACCCTCATTACTGCGACTACTTGACCGCAGACCAACCAAGCACATTGCGCACAGTAACAACGCGACGACGAGGGTTGCGACAGAGCTATATGTTGTAAAAAAGAAAAGAAAACCAACGAACAAACAAACAAACGGCATGGACGACATGTCTATGAAGACAAAGGATAAAAAAAACAGTTCCACTGGTCGGATTGGGTTTCCTCTCCAAGGAGGCCAAGTGTGTATTGGTAGACTTCACTCACCTATTTTCTTAATTGATCATAATAATCATTAGCGTTTCGTTAAGAAGTTAACTCTTTTTGTTAGTATAGGTTGAAAACTCTTCCAATGAATTGAAGTTTTTTTTTTTGAGATTTGGAAAAGTACCAAACTTTCATTTGCGAGAACATTCAATAATTCAAATTCTACAACTGAAATGTATAGCTACTCGAAGTAAAACAATGCAGCGAGTAAAGTATAGTGACGTAGTTTTGATCAATATCCTGTTTAGAAATGCCTCGTGCCTCATTTACTCAATTAATATTTTCTAAATATTCATTTGTAGCGCCATAACGTGGTATGTTCCAATAGTTCACGCATTGTATTTTCGTATCCATTACTCATACGTTTAAGTGGGCTATCGGAAACCAGCACCACGTCAGGAGAGACCTTGGCATGGTATTGTGCTAATCAAATATGCATTTTACTAACTATATTGATCCGTATCTTTATCCAGGGTTCATCTGGAAACTGGGGTTTGTTTATTAATGCTTTGTATTGAGATTTACACTAAACAAGTTTTGAAAGACCTTGTTCTATTTCCGAATAATTAGGTTGCGCTATCCGAGATTTGGTTCATTTTTAAAGTAACCAGATGAGATCTATTAGATTATTGGAGAAGGTTATAAAAGCGTTCGCAGTTCTGTGGAATCTATGGGGACGCAACGGGCTTTGTGGCGAGTTGAAAAACTAAAAGTGTATGTAACTATGGAAGCTATAGAAGCTGCAGTTTATATGCTGCGCGCGTCTTGGAAATAAATATGAGACATCACAAACATTCAAGACTCGAGAATAAACACTTACGTGGCCACATAAAAGTCTTGCCCGGCTTGGAATCGAACCTAAGACTGAGGCTCGGTAAGCAGAATCATATCCAACTGGGCTTTAGGTTTTCAACAATAAATAAGTCGCAAGATACAAAGAATGTACAAGCAGAACTGGCAATGGACTTGTCAATATTGTGATAACCTCAACAGCGAATAAGCTAGACATGTTTTTAACAAAGACAAGGCAAAAAGAATATACTCCCTTTAGTCTGACGGGTGAACCGACCCTAAAAAGGCTAGTATAAGCGTATGGATGGATGGATGGTATCAGCTGAGTAATGGTTGATCCATTATGACAATCTTTGGGGAAGGGATGTTCAACAGTAAATGAATAAAGGTTTTGACAAAGTTACGTCATAAAGGTAACTAGAAAACGCAGCACAAATCGGAAAAGTGAGAGATGCACACGGGATTCAAACCCAGGCCTTCAAACAGAGAGCTCAACATTTAAATTGGCGACCACTTAGCCCAGTTGATAGAGACACTGCCTGCCGACCATTTTATAAAAAGACTAAAATATTAATATTAATTCTTAATATTAATAAAAAGAAATTATTTCCATTACATTCCATATAAATAGTTAACTATTATATATTAACCTTAAGCGTCAATATTCCAGGCCTCTCGACATCTGGTCACTGTTTATAAACACCTCGTCTGTTATTACAAGCTTAAAAGCTCTCAATATTAACAATTATAATTTTGATTTAAGTCACGTAGAGCTTTCTGAGTCCATCCGACCAATATGCAGCTGGCTTATAGCAATCTTGAAACATTGTAACTTTAAGAAGTATATCAGTAATATATTGAACACAACAGTATTTTATCTATTTATAAGTAATGTGCGTGCTTTCATGTTGTTTCAAATATAAAGATAACTGGTCAAGCGCAGTACTGATTGAAATTTATGGTTTATTTGTTAATTACAAATCTTTCGATCAGTTTTTTCCACAGAACATATATACCAAAAGGGTTTTTTCGTCGTGTCTTTTTTCTTTTTCGTTAATTCATTGCGATGGTGTTCCGTGTCAAAATCATGACCTAATCATAATACAAAAATCAGTAAACTCTAAATCAGACACGCATCGGATATCGTTCCATGCTGGAAGTTAATGACGAAACAATTTGCGTCCACAATATAAACATTCCGCGACAATATTACATTTAAAATAAATCTGCGAATCATAAAAGCAAACATTACTGCTTGAGCCTGTATGTAATTCTGACGATATGCATTTTCATTGCGGTACGCGGCATCACGGTAATTTCAAATATACTCAGTTTGTTTGAAGTCATAACAGATAACCAACAGTTTTATGATGTAACTGGCTCCATCTATCCTCGAATCAAACCTCACCAGCTACACCCCGCTAAACAATGGACGAGTTAATGGCGTCATGGTATTGTTCGAGTTCGAACACTGTACCTCCCAGTTCAATCACGACGACACTCGTAATCTTGCCTGGCTGCTTCAATCGGCTAAAAACCCTCCAGTCAACCATGAAATGTTTCTTACGTGTTTTTGGTTGCAATATCGCAGGGTTAGTAGCAGTACCCTCACTTAAATTTTGCCCAAAGAGTCGGTGATACCTTTGGTGCTAGTCATGTCTATAGGACGCGGCGGCAACTGACAGTCAGGTGGTCAGTCCGCTCGTTTGTCGGCCGTTTATATAAGTTTTTTACTGTAAAACTTGGCTCTACATCGATCCTCTAAGTTTGACTTCAAATTAAGTAAATATACATTTCATTAGAGACATTTATTTAGACTTTATTGACCATAATAAGTTTGCCAATCCGTAAGTGAGAAACCATAGCATATTAAACATCACACATCATCATTATCACAACTCATAATTGTCCCTCTGATGGGCTCGGGTCTCTTCTCACAATGTGAGCGCTATAGGCCATAGTCTACCACGCTGGCCAAGTGCAGATTGGCAGACGTCACAAACTTTCGAGAACTTTATGGAGAACTCTCAGATATACAGGTTTACTCATAATGTTTTCCTTCACCGAAGCAAATGATAATTAATTTATAATACGCTTTGAAGCATAAGAGGTGCGTGCGGGATTAGAATTCGGCACCCATGGTGTAAGCGACCGACCTTTAAAATCACTAGGTTATCACTTGCTTCATAAAACATCACGATATATAATAATATAAACAAAACTATTTTTTAATATGTATTACAAATTCACCCGTAGGCCCATGTTTCATAGAAGTTGGTTTGTAATACAGTAACACCAAAATAGCATACTGCTACCATTGTAATTGCGCACTCTCCTACTCGCACCGCTACCCGCTGATCTGTCTCCGTGGGTTAATTCCAAGGGATAATAATTGTGATCTATTTGCGTCTCACTCATATCACCCGGGGTGAACGCCCTATCGCTTACACGTAGTCCCTATTATTCATTTTTTCGAACCTTGGCTAGTCGCCAGCCGCTAATGGTGACACCCGGATGCTTCTGATTTCTGGGTTTTTGTGTTTATGGAGCTCCCGTAACTGATTAAACTTCGTACACTTCGAACAATATAATCAATCGAGCATACATTTGTATAACTCAAAGCACTCGTAACGGGTCAATCGGGACACCGAGTACAGAGACGGTATAACCCACTTTTTACGAAGAGCCTATGATTGCAACCAACGAAAGACTGGAGGACTATAACCTCATAATGGCAATCCGAAGCAGGGGCTCGGATACACTAAACAAAATCTTAAAACATAAGCTCAGATAAATATTATGACCTTGCTCTAAACAACATGTAAAAGCCTCGTTGCTGTGACTACTTGACCGCACGTCAAACAAACACATTGCGCACAGTAACAACGCGACGACGAGGTTTGCGACTGAGCTGTATGTTTAAAAAAAATTAAAGAAAAGAAAACCAACGAACATCAAGTAACAAAGAGCACGGAAAGAAAAACAGTCTGTGAAGATAAACAATAAAAAATAAGGGGTCAATCGTTAGCGATGCAACGCGAGCGCGGTCGTGTTTTGGTTGGGTGATTGCTGGCGACATTTTCGATATTGTGGTTAAGAGTTAGTTAAGTGGTCGCATTTTCGGTATTCATCGTCACAAGCTTTAAGACTGGTTAGAAACGTCCACGCCACCTAAGAGCTCATCAGAACCTTCTAGATTAGTGACCACTCAACGTATTTTTGGAAATATCTACATTAAGATGTGTAATGTGGATTAATACATTTACATTTTCATTAATACGAGTAAAGTATATAATCTTACATGTTACGTCCAAGGAAAAAAAAATTAATAACAAATACCCTCAAACCACGCTTCACTTCAAAGAACCTATTTAAAAAAAAAGTGTTATTCGTTTTTATCCGGCACTATAAATTTCATTTTTACACCATATTTTAACGTTGGTCTCACACACGAGGAATCCTGGTTCAAATGCTTCGTTGAAGGAAAACATCTTCCGGAAACCTGCACACCAAAAGTTCTTCATAATTATTTTATTTTATTTATTCTTTATTGAACTTCACAAAGTGAATGAAACTAAGGCGTGTTTAATGTTTTAAGCATTCTTTACCTGTCAACCTTAGAGTAGTGGGTGAACAATGAAACGGTTATAATTAACGTATTATAAAACGATACTAAATTGTAAAATTTGACACTAAAATGTTGTTGTTTTTGAAAATTCTTGAAAGTTTGTAAAGTCTTCCAATCTGGATTTGGCCTGTGTGACAGACTATGGTCTGTACTACATTCTGAGAAGAGGTCCGTGCCCGGCAGCGAGACAGTTATGTGCAGTTCTGAACGAAAATTCCTACTTTGATCTGTTTTGCCGCTCTGAGATGAAAAAATTACGTAATGATCAGTTTGTAACAACTAAATGAGGCTTGTAATTATCTTGGTTTATCTTCTTCACGGTAGGCTGAATGCGTAATACGATCGATCTGCTACGACTTACATTAAAATTGAAATAAAGGAAATAAGGCTTATTTTTGTTAACGATATTCGGTACTCGATCTGTTTTCGCTGAATAAGTAAACCCTTGATATACTCTTGTCCACCAAACTGCTTTGACATTCGGTAACCCGGTCAGTTTTACACATAACTTAATACGAAACTGGACTGAACCATTGCATAATATCGAACCGGTGAATGAATCTGTGCATGCACATTTGGATGGTATCTGCGAGTGGTTTTGGCGGGAAACCTCCACCAGCACCAGTTCCAAGAGGGCCGGCGCGTGCGCAACACGCGTTCGTTATTTAAAACTCCAAACTCGATGCGATCGCGAACGCGACGTTTGTCTCCTAATCTTTTTGTTTAAGAATTTGTTTAAATGGAAGTATTGAGGACACACCTCATTTTCCTTTGTAGCGATTCTCTCCACCACGCTGTGAATACTCTTTGTTAGCTTACAATAGTCTTAGTTCTACTTTCGTAAAATTTGAATATACTTGCCCCGGTGAATTTAAATTCGCGTACAGTTTTATTTTTGTGACATAAAACAAACGAAATACATATACAAGAAAATTAGGAGGTTGGTATATTGATAAAATATTCATATTCTTATATTTAAAATAACTCTATGTAACTAATATAACCAAACAAATCACAAAATTTATCTACGATACAAATCCACTCAACTCCTTTAAATATTGATACTAACCAATGTTTTAACAAAGCTAATTAAAACATAATTATTTCACACTACTTTAAAGCCGGTCTTCACTATTGAATTGCAC
>DWLW01000093.1:0-10638 GCA_018251875.1 Lychnuchoides ozias
TTTTCCTGGTCCCGAATCAACAGCTCTGTTTGTTTATATTGGATCCAATTTTAATTACATTGCTGCGACTTGTATCGAATGAAGGATCCTTGACGGTAGAATAAACATTAATCCATTTAAAAATTCCCGGTTACCTCTCTATTGTTTTATTACCATGTGCTGAGGCAAGATTTATTATTGTGTACGAGTTGTTTATCAGTTAATGATTATTGAGAGATCCTATTTATTTATTCATATTGATAACGGTTGTTTACAGTCTAAGAGTAAACGTAATGGTGAATATTACATCATTCACAACGAATATGCCTCTAGCTAAATAAGACATCGAGGTTATTTCGGGAATACGTACATATATTGTCAGGAACGCTATATAGATACTCACTTACACTCACTCACTCACTTTTCTAGGTAAGAAATTTGCTAAGTAATGAAGGTTAATTACATTTACTTGTCTATAAATTATAAAAATAAAAGGTGGTCGTCACAGAAAATTTTCTTTTTTGTTCAACCTGCGTATTTTTTTTAACCAGTCAAACGTTTACGACTTTCAAAGTGACTTCAGACAAGGTTATATGCTCCAACAATACATTTTTTTTAGTATATCATCTGAATACATATTCTTTAACTTAATATTATTAGTAGTGCCACGTAATACAGATTATAATTCGAAAATAACTATACATGTATGTTTTTTTTGTGGAAACCGCCGTCAAACGACCTGATCAGTCACGTGATGGTTAGTGATCAGCATCACCTATGGACATCTGTAACACCAAAGATATCATAGATGCGTTGTCTTACACGAAAGAAGACAGGACAAAGTAGTACTGGCTCTCAATCCTTCAGCCGAAACCCGACAAGTGATTTGACGGCGGACTCAAGCAAGTACATGATTCTTATAGTTTGCACAAAATCTCGCTGCAGGTCCATAAAAAGACGTGAACGCTTAAGGCCAACAGTCCATTAGAACTATAAGTGCAAGGGAGCGAGTAAAATACTCCGTTTTCTCACTTCTTTTTATGATCGCGGCTGCCGCTAGATTTTGTCCAAACTATAAGCATCGTCATGGCTGACTTCTTTTCTGTTTCATTAATATTATGCATAATATAGTTTAAAAACAGACTAAATTTACAACACTGTCCACGTTATGAAAATTACTTATTTAACTCTATTTTGGACGTTTCAAATCAAAAATCAGTAGCAGAACCTGGGAATGAGATAGGAGTAGCGTTTAGCGTCATTACAATGGCGCCGTAATACTTACAAGTAACACGATGTTTTCCTTGTAGCCGCTAAATAAATCTACTTACGTCACGTTAAGACGGCGTGGCAGGTTGTTTACAGGGTAACGTGCAGACGAAAAAGCCAAATAACTGCTACAATTTAATATAAGAACACAAGAAAACTATTGAATAACCAAAATTTTGTTAGTATATTTTTATGTTCATATCTGCCCATAAATTGAACTGTAGCGTGTTGATAATAAATAAAAGATAAGGCAATAAATTCGCAAAACACTTGCAAAAAACCGTCACATAGTTACAAATAACATTGTCACGCAAAATACTCATAGCTCAAAGTAATTAATCATACTAAAGTTAATAATCGTTACTTATCGCAGTCTCCTTGATCTATGATCCCATAATTATATAGGTAACAAGCAAGCTTCCACCTTTGCATCAATGAAATGATGCAATTCGAAGTCTGAATGTACTTCAATAGACTGCATGGCACTCATGGACTCATGGCTAATCGTAAACTTCGCAAGATAAGTAAATAGCGGGTGGCTGGTACATATTCCTTTATTAATACGGTAATAGCAAATTAACACGCAGAGCATTTGCTGGCAGATATTACGGCTGGCTCATTATCAGCAATAAATACGCTACCAAAGGACATCAGGTATCGTCATCAATGCGTTGCTTCATGAAATAAAAGCAATGAACCAGCTTGTTAACTGACTTTTCAACGCAGTAACTACACGTTTAAAACAATACATGATTCATGTACAGTAGGAGAGAGGTAAGTTGCCAACGAACTTTACCGCGACCCACGCTACGTAAATCCAATAGGTCCATTATTCGGCAGGGTACACGACGAGCTACCTTTGATTCAAGAATGGTCAAGAAAGGAACTTTGGTATGCTCCGTAGAATACTTCATCAATCATCTGTGAAATATTACTAACGTGTTACAGTTGCAGTTTTGACGAATTAGTAATATATCAGAACTAAATAGCGGGTCCTTCGCTATCATTTTTGGCACACATGCATTTGTCCTTACGGACGTCTATTGGCTATTGTTACGTGACTATTTACCTTGTGGGCAGTCCGCGCATTTCCTGACAGTTCTCTGTGTGTCTGATAAGTAATTGCAACCGTCCTACATTTTGTATGTAACGAATACTCGCAATCAACATTTATTACGTCGATCTTTTTTACAATTAAAAACAGTCTTAGCAATGAAGTATAAAATACGACTTACAATTAATAAATACACTGACTACTTAACAGCTAACCCGTTTGCTTCCTCGGCCATAAAACATTTTAACGGATATTAGAAGATTGTAAAATTGATTGTAAGCCATTATACATTTTGATGGCCCGCGGTGTACCGCCGTATCCCGACGCATCAAATGTAACGGTTGCCTGTTGCCTGTTGCCTGGCTATCTGACGTTTACGCGCTATACTTGTTACGTAAGGTTTTGCTCTGGTACATTAATTAAAAGTGCATTAAATGGATTTATTGTTCACTACGCAGATAAGTTTAAGGCCATCATCCGACGTTAACTACACGACACGACAGGTTAATTTGTAATTACTTTTTATGACATGCTTATCATGAGTACCCGTTATGCTTGTAATAGTTATAAAACGCTAGGACTATATGGAGGACTACGTAACTTTGTCTTTGCTAACACTAAAACTGTGACGGCACCAAAACTATACTTTTTTATGAGTACTCGCTAGATAGTTAAAAAATCCTAGCACTATGTAACTTGGAAATTGTAAATATAAATAGTGAAGTAGTATTGAAGTCGGTAATATAACTGTAATTATGACATTTATGGTGACAATAAAACTAACTGTGTGTATTTTTTTAAACATTGCTTTCGAACTCATATATTTCTAATGTATATAAGTATAAAAACTCACCAATAAACAATAAATAAACACAAAATCTGCAGTCCCATGGTAAAAATTAATAACAATTGCGTAGGTTGCGTGGCGGTTGGTGCTTTTTGCGAACTAAAGGAGTAAATTTTGTTAAGCGACATATGTAGGTCTCCCGCCCCGTGGGAACTCAGTACAAATCCTGCAGGCCCCTCTAAAGTTTTAACCTAGTTCTAACCTTTTAAAGTAATGTACGCATCACAAATTAATTATCACTTGCTTCTGTGAAGGAAAACATCTTGAGTAAACCTGCATACCTGAGAGTTGTCCATAATGTTCTTGAAGGTGTATGAAGTCTGCCAATCTGCTCTTGGCCAGAGTAGTGGACAGCGTATGGAACAATTATGGGTTGTGATGATTAGTCGTTTCCAAGTTCAAATTTGCAAACTGATATTTAATTCTTCGCTAATCTCTCCAAAGCAGTAAACTTGATGCTCGCTAGTCTCTTTTAACATCAAACATCCACTAATTCAAACATGAACCTCCAGTACTAACAAACATTTCATAAATAAGAGCCCTGAGAATTCGACCTTCAGTCTTTACAGATCCTTCAAAAATCTAACCCTCACATTCGTTTAATACTCAGGTGTCTTCCAAAATCGATTTTTCCACCAACATTTACTAATTTCTTCAGCGATGCAGGACCCATCTTAATGAATCTTCATCACAACCCATGATTGTACCACTGCTCTTGGGCTTGGATCTGCTCTCACAATCTGAACGGTATAGGCCATAGTTTACCATGCTGGCTAATTATTAATTAGCAGACTTCACACACCTTTGAGAACTCTCAGATACTAAACATTTTTTTAAAATCCTGTTTAGTCTGTTCCAAACTTACATTTGTATCCTGACATTCTACCGATCATTAATATTTCCAAAGGTCAAAGTCCAATCGTCACTAATTTCGTCCAAGTTCAAATTCCTCGCGTCGTTATTGGAACGTAATGCGGTAAAACAAAAAAACTGTTATGTAAGCAATTTTCCGCATATACACAAACGATAGCCGAAGGTCAATGTACACAGACAATGGTTGATGACGTTACGCCGCTGTGTTACGCGCGGGTTGGTTTAAGTGGAGTTACACCGAGAGCAAGAGCGAACAGACAAAATGCTTGGATTAAGTGGAGGCACATCGAGAAAAACCAATAAAATGTATCATCATCATCATTACATAACCGATAATTATCCCAATACTGGGCACGGGTCTAAATAAAAAATAATAATAAAAAAAATTATACAATGCGTCCAATTTAATAACGGTTTTTTACTTCAGTAGCCGACAAACGATGAATCTTTATTTATATACAAATTGTATACTTCACCCAGCAGGCGCAGTCACCACCAACGAAGCGGCCATCCGTTTATTAATTAATGTAGCTTACCAATCTTTGTATTTCCTAAGTCCCAATATGACGATAACCGAACGAAGATAAACACTAAGATCGTTTTTTACTTGTTATTGGTATAAAAGCGTGTTTTTTTTTTTAAATTAATAATTATCTGTTTATGCTGAACGCTAATAATTTTTGGGAAAAGCAGTTAATCCAGATGTAACCGAAAAGTGGGTACAGAACCCACTAAAACCCCTTCGGCGTCCCTTTGACGCATATAGGGAGGCACCAGGACATATGGGCAATGAATACACCTAGTAAGCAATCACCACCTCCCCTACTTGTGGAACCGTATTAGTTTGCGTATACGGAGAAATATCGTTAAGTTTAAATCTCTCGGTGTACTTCAGGTTTTACCGTGACATCCACACAGTTTTAAGGTTCCATTGTTTTATTATGAACCCTAATAGTTGTAATATCCATTTTTATTTTCCAATTAACCAGTAGTGAAACTAGCCAGTCGAAGCTCGAGTCTCGTCGATTCATTACGACCTGGCATTTCCCTGTTGGTGTTTTAGTGTCATATGTAATTCTCCAACGTACTCTATAGCATTGTTTATGTGTATTAAATTTAAAGTAGGCGTCATATCGTTTTCAAAACTACCTAAACTACCCTCCAACAGCATTCATATTTACTTAAAAAGAAAATTAAAACAAAATTTGACATGATTTTGCATTTTTTTTACTACTACTACACGACAAATAATCAAACAGGCCATTTGCTGGTAAGTAATCACCAACGCTTATGGACGTAACACGAGTCACTTACGACGCGTTGCCTTGGTGACATGACTTGGAATGGATGGCTTGGAATCAAGATTGGATGGAGCCTCTTACACCCCAAAATTATTATAAATATAATAACTACAGAACCCTTTAACCGTCAATTCACGGTTTGCTACTTTTTCATTTTAGTGCAGCACGTTTGTGTGGTAACGGTTCTTATCAACCTGGCGGCTGCTACCAACCGAAAAACTCATATTTGCGGTGACCACTCGCCAAATTGAGATTTTACGCCCATTTCCGTCACCGCAATCGTTTTACTGCTACATTTGCGAAATGGCTAGATTATTTCAATTTGATTCAGGATTGATAGTAAGTGTTGGTTTAGATACGGTTACTTTAGTTTTTGTCGTGTGGCTGATGATTTTCTATCGAACAGTTGCTCAATCACTTTACTTCACTTGTTAATTGTAATGGAAAAACGTGGAGAAGTCAAAGTTGATTTGAGACGAAGGATAGAAGCTAGCCAGGTAGGTGAAATACCTGACTACTATACACATATACCATCAGGGTTGACTAAGTTACGCAGACACAGTAAACCCGAAAAGAAATGACATGATGTCATTACCACGTCCGTTAATCAGTCATACTCACCACGAGCAGAGCGATTTTGTTTCCATACCAACTACTGAGAGTAACAACTGATAAATCCTATCAATGTTAATGAATTCTCAGGAACGTTAACTTATTTTTGAATGGGAAACGCATTCGATTAGTCGTGATTATGAGTATGATTCGATCCCAGTCCATCAGATCTCTAGCAGTTAACCACTGAGCTTATACGTTAAGTAGAAAGCATATAATATTTTCCAAGCTATGGTTACATCACATAAATGCACCTCCACTTATCCCACGTAATCGTTGAATATTCAAATCAGACATGTCTCGACATCATTACGCCTCATTAACACGGCCCACAGCAATTAATGAACCATGGAACAAACCCATTTAAGTTCTACTTTCACCGCCTCCACTTCCTGCTTTCCCTATTTCCGTCAAAGTACAGTTTTATGTTAACAATCGATCAACCTTCATGGCCCCGTGCACAAAGGGAACCAGGGTTTTTATCGCAAATAACAGCAAATTGTTGTTGACCTCTAGACTACCCAACTTTAAAGGAGCTGCCATTAATAAGGCAATTAAAGTATATCGTATTTCTGTTAAGACACTTGATGTTTTTTAATAAAAGATAAAAGTATTAATTCTGATATAAAGTGATCCAGAGTTGTTAGTTTATTTTTTGTTGTAAGTCTAAAGAAATTCATTCAGACTGTTGATCACATGGTAACTGACCACTTAAACTTTGTTATATACATGATACGCGTTAAGAATACGCGAAAGATTTACGAAGGTAAAAGTAGTCTGAGTCAGGTATAATTTAAAAATGAGAGGGACTAAAGCCATATTCAGAAACTGGCCAACTTTGGATTAGTAGACATCATACACCTTTGATAATATTAAGAAGAACATTATTTTCTTTACTTTTAGAAATTTAAGATATATGGTATAAGATCCAATCTCAGGACTTTCGAGTGAGACACTGACTTATAAACTACTTGGCTACCATCTTACCTAACCTCATGATGAAACAATAAAAATTTAAATTTTATTTAGCAGTAACAGTTATTCATATTGTAATAACTAATATTTATTGTTTTGTATTTCAGATGTGACAACATTCCACGATGGCAGCCACAGACGGCCAAGTCGTGGTCGCAGCATCTCGCTGGTCTGACGAGGGTCACTACCTCAGAGAGTTCGCCGCAAAGAACCGACTACCAAGTGTCGCTAAAATCATCAAAGGCCAATATGGAGGCCTTGGCGTACCAACGCTCCCAAGCCCAGGTCTTCAAAGCACAGCGCTACTCGTATCGGCGGGCAAAAGAAAGAAAATTATCGCCCAGGCTATAAAATTAAAAGAGGGCAGACGAATGGTCAGCGTGGGTCCAAGAATTGCGATTCCTGATTCCTATAAAGGATATTTTGAATTACTCAGTGAAGAAGGTCGCGCTGTCAGGTGCATTGAATCTGTCTCGGAACTGGCTAGAAGGAAACTCGATGATGGGTGTCTTGTTAGAGAACCTGTTAGAGTTATCTGTGCAAAAACTGATTTGGATGGAAACATAACAGCCGACGGAGCGAGAAATTTGCCCGCTGGAGAAGTTATTATGCCTAGAGGAGAAACATTTTTAGGTAAGAATAAATATTTGAAATGTACTGATACAAAAGGGGAAATGGTGCTACTTAGTTTAGATCAAAGATGCAAATTCTCTGCAGTTGCTAATGAAGAAAATATCAGCGGAGTTCATACTGCAAAGACCTTGTTAACAAAGCGATTGCCGATTACTGTCCGACTTGTTCATGGAACGCCTCCAAGAGGTTTGAAAAGCTCAAGTCATTTTGTACCCGAATTGAGACTGTTATCCCTCTTTGAGGAAGATCATGTGTTTGCATTGCCATTACAGAAAGAAGGTAATGCTTTAATTGCCTTGCCAATGGCAGCACCATTAAAGATGCTCAGGTGCAAAAACGAGGAACAAATAAAGAATTTTATGGAATTTTCTAGATTGGTTGAGAAGTGTAATCGCTTGCTTGTTGACGTTGTTGATCGAATACACGTGTTAGACGGTAAACTGGGTGATCCTAAAAGACTTCTGAATGCACCCCTCCACGCGCCACCTTTAATTAAAACTGGATATTTCCTGAGGAGAAGCGCATCCTCCGATTCAGCAAATCACCATAAACATATAAGTCGCCATAGCCACATTTATAGTAGTCATCGCGACGAAAACAGCATTCCAGATGAATACGACGAGATAGATCAGATCTACGATTATGTTAGAGGATTTGCCCCATTACCTAAAAATATAAAGGCAGCCTATTCAAACGAACCGTCGCGACATGATTCCGCTCCATCTTCACCAGCTGCTACGCCTATTCATATGCCCTTGATAACCGAAAATAAGCCCGAACCACCACCGATAGAGACTATTCCTACTAAAAAACCACTAAACTCGCAGAAGGCCGAAAAGCGAACTCGCAAAGCGACCATAACAGCTAAGGAGACGCCTATAACAATTTTCAAGGAAAAATGCCCGGTAGCACCAATTCCAAACTTACCCAAGCTATACATCAAAAATAGCGTTAGCAATAATAAGACCCGAATGGTATTCAGTCAAAAGAGCCATTCACCAACTAAAGAGTCACCTAGTCCTTTAACTAGTCCGATCCGACCCCTAACTAAGGGGGACTCTCCTATATTTAATATCCGATACAATAGTCTGTCAAACATTCATCAAGCTATGGAATTGGACGGTACTTTGGATTCGAGTCATTCCGGAGGAAGAACATCGGGAGACTCGGGGAATGGTCCGAAACTCCCAGAAAAGCGATCACGGAAGCTAAGTCGACCGAAGTCCCTGACAAATCTCGTTTGGGAGTTGAAGGGCTGTCCGGTGGAGCCAAATGAAAAGCCGAAGTGTAAGCTGAAAAACGACGGCTACAAGAAGATTGGGAACAAACTGTCCTTGGGAACGCAAAAGAGGGTGTCGACGCTGTATCTTTAATTTTTTGGTGAGTTATTTATTTTCATGCTTATTCATTTCCAACAATAAAATACAATAAAAAATATGGTTCCGTACTGTAAATGTATTTAGGATTTTCATTTCAGTAATTTCATACAAAATGAGTAAACAGTTTGCACCGACCACTGAGAAACAATATACATATGTCCCTCCCAACAGAACATTTCCCCGTGCACTTTGGTTTTTTTTTTTTACATTCTATGGTATTTACGGTAAACATTTGTTATTAGCTCATATTCGAAGAAATATGTCTTTCGTCGGATGTCTTGGTCTTGAAAAATTTTAAAAGCGTTGTAATCCATGTATTTTTCTATTTTTCATAATAATATATAATATATTCCTATTCCTTGCCTTTTTGTCACAAACGTCCATGGGCGGCGCTGTCTACTTATCATCAGGTGGCCCATTTCTTCGATTGTCAGCTATTGACTTAAAAAAAATACTTAAAAGTCACCTGTCCGAGTCCTAAGCGTTTAGTAGGATCTCAAAGTAGTCCTACCATCCTGCGTAATTTACTCAGTGCAAAGTCCAATTTTTTGTGCCATAAATCTACAGATAAGTTGTTCAGTTTGTCAACATTAAGGACCGTATAATGATTGTAGTATAGATAACAATGCAATCATATCAAATGTCACATTTGACGTTTTCGTTTTAGCACCTAATAGCTGTTTAGACCTGCGGCTTTGTCTCGATTGAACTGTTTCATTCGAATGACCAACGTTTCATATGACAGCTAGTTTATAAAGTGACAGGTGAATTTTAAGTGCATGGCAGGGCCAAACGTGAGAACTTAAATCTCGCCTTTGTCGTCGAATAAAGAGCCGACACCTTCTTAGCATTCGTGATTTTAGCTAATTAATTTCATCTGAATTAAATAATGTAAGTGATATGGTGATGATGGCTTGTAACATATTGCAATGTGTTTAATATAACCCTTCGCTCTTCGACCACCCTAGATATCTCCATAGGCCGACTATGTGAGAAAGAGTTCTTTAGGGTCTGATACAAAGATTTTTTTACTAACGATATATGGTAGCGCCATCTCGTTTTGAATACCGGAATCTCTGGCAATAGGAAATGAAAGATACTTCTAAGGAAGATGTTACTTCGGGCGGCGGTTTTGCAACTCGGTCGTGATATGCCGCGGTAACTGCAAATGTTATCCGTATTGCTCACTTTAATATAGTTGAGCAACTTTATTCAATTCGTATAGTGAAGTTATTAGGTTTGTGTAGCGTAAATAAGACAATAGTGATAGCCGAGTGGTCTGGACGTCGCGTGTCGGTCTGTCGCAAGAGGGGCTCGGGTTCAAAGCTTGCATATAAACACTACAATACAATACATTTTAGCTCGCATTACTTGACAGATTTTACAGTGATAGATAGTAAATACAATAACCTCGTACACTATCGGCAGTTTTATCGCTAAGTTCTGTCACTTCCAGACAACCAAGTCCTGCACACTTAAAATTTTCAGCATTTTTCTAATGACGGTTATTTCTTATCTCTTACGGAAATATCGTAAAGAACCCTGTTGAGAGAAGTGAAGGAAGTCTGTAAATTCGTCTACTTTACTACCTCGGCTGACTACGGCCTTTCTCTGTACATTATGAGAGAAGATTCCAGACCAGTCATGTTAATGTTTTGAGATGCTGAAAACAAACAATAATCATTAGATTTAAAATTACTACATGTGTAGTTTAGG
>DWLW01000094.1:0-10625 GCA_018251875.1 Lychnuchoides ozias
ATTTACTTCGGCCACATACCCGGAGCGGATGGAAGGTTTTGGCGGCGGCTTTCACTGGAAGATAGCTGATGTAATACGGTGTAACTAAGGCTACTTTTATTTTAGTAACGCATACAGCTCGTATTTAAATGAAACAAATATAGACGTCACCATTACAGAACTTAAACCGTTTAGGAAAATAATGGTTCAGTCAGACAAAACTGTGTTTAGGGATGCATGTAAATTTATCATCTTCAAGCTTCTAGTTCAAGACGCTAACTTTACTGTGTTTCGAAAGTAAAGTTTCTTATATTATGCACTCGCACACCGATCGCACCAATGCCATTAATATTCTTTCATGGACTACCAAGTAGTGGGGGTCGAGAAAAGTTCGAAAACCGTCCATGCCGGAAACTTTAGAGATCTCGACGTCGGAAACGTGAATTACATTCTAGCACATTCGAGGCGGTTTTCAGTGAACCGACGCGAACGTGTCGGCGTGATCGGTGTGGCGTGGCTCGTCGATGCTCATTTGCGTATCTAAGTGGGCCCCGCGGAGGCCATTAGCGATCGAAGGCGTCATTACTCGCGGTGCGCGATAAGGTGCCTCCCTGCCATCCTAACGACGCGCCAAGTGGACAGCAACGTACTCTCCACAATCAGGGGAATCGAACCGAATATATGGGGGGGTTCGAGTAGTCATCGAAACAGTCTTATACCTCATACCATCAGGTGGAATTGTAGTCAAGCACTGACTTATAAAATGTAAAAAAAAATACATGATCTGCTTTTGACAATAAAAAGAACATATTTAACAAAAACAAATGGACAGTATAATTCGTAATATAGGGTCAATACGACCCCGCACACCACAAAAGTGACTCTTTGATCGTGATTTCATCTACATAACATGGTATTGGTTTGCAGCCCAATTGAAGAGTAGACATATATGCGACAACATGTTTGATATTGTTTAACTTCCCTTAGTCATGTTAATAAAAATGAAACAAAAAAAGTTAAGAAAATAAGTTTTATCTACTAGCTGGCCACTTGCATGGAATATTAAATTTCAACTTTCTTTAAACAAATGCTTAAACAACAATACAGCATTCATCTATAAGTAAGTAACTAAGTCTCAGTTGTAGCGCGAAAACGCTCATAGGTCCCGAATACAATTTTAGTCGCAGCAAGTTTTCACATTCATGCAATATAATTAGGCGAATGTACGTAGCGCCGTATTAATCGTAGCATATGATTTCATGGATGGTCGGAGAGCGCCATTGCGGAGTTTCGTCGTAGATTTTAACGAGATTGCCGGCAGTCGCCGCTGCCGTAGCATCGAACTCTTGGCGAAAACACCCCAAAACAACTTTACAACTTATTAAACGAGATCTCTAACATTTGATATTAATCCCGGGTAGATTCTTTCTTTCCCCATTCAAACTTTTATAATTCAGCTCGCATAGTGCGTTTTACTATTAAATAAGTTTATACGGGACAATGTTAGTGATTGCGCGCACATCCAATTCCAAAAATAACTTAATCCTATACCCAGGTTGAAAACTCGCCGGATAGTTTACGCGATATTCATGCATTTGAATTTCGTTCAATTAAACGTCGGGCTTGCAAACGTGACTTGAATATCACACATGACATATCATGCACTCGCCTGAAGCTATTTTTCGGACCAAATCAGCCGACCGCGGAATAAACTTTATAGGATTACCTAGCAATTTTGAACTTCGCGTTTTAGGGTTGGTAGGAGTGACCACTCTCCATATTTGAATTAAAATATTAGTTTTAATTCAAAACATCTCTTGTACCAAGTCATGTGATCACGATTCTCTCGCCTTAAATGGAGAAGGGCTATGAACACTACCTATGAGAATATATCGAGGTAAGTTTCACTAGCAACCTGCTGAAAGTTATTTAGAGACGGAAGGCATCACATGTCTCCAAGTGACGTTACACGACGTGTTCTCGAATGTCAGATAACTTAAACTTCTTAAACTTTTGGAAGTATATTGCACCAATCACGGTACGTTACGAAGATAATAGGATTCGGCGGAGGCATACAACTCAGAGAAGCAGACATCTTAAAAGGTGAGCCTTATTCCTTATTGGCAGTCATGTGTTATGCATGAGGCTTCGTATTGAAGCGAATTTTAGTAGATTGATCGGCACCATAGGTATCCAGATGTGGTGAGCGGGTCACCTACGATGCTCCGGGCACTCGGCCACATGTTTTATTCACGCTCGCCATACCCCTAAACCGAAGACCTCTCATTACAATACGGGCGCCGGCGCCGGCGTTCCGGCCAACTTCGCCGATGCTAGACAACGCAACCGATTAAAATTTCATCTCTCTTTGTTCGGAAACAGAGATAACGGATCGATGTGCGCTGCTAATGCCCCGGCACGGTCGCCGCCGATCTAAATTGAATTCATCGATTCGCTATATACATAAGCCGATGAATGTTTGTAGCGGAACGGACGCTTTATCTCACTTCCAATAATAAGGAAATAACGCGGAAACGCCGACGGGCGATACTTTTTCATTGAAGTTGATGATTTAAGTTTATTATTACTCCATGTTAACGTTTATATATACTTTGCAACAACTAGAAATGTTTACTCCTTATACTCTCAGCATATCATTATTGTATCGAACACAGATAATAAAAGTAGTTTTCTAACGACGGGAAGTTGCAGGCGTCTATCTGTATTAATGAGGCGACGTGATTAACAAAATTAGGCCTAGTGCATGATTCAACACAAAAATGCCTTGAATAGCGTTAAAACAAATCCTATCTTACAAACCGTGCAAATATCCAATATATTGCGGACATGAGCTGTATTTCTACTGCACTAACTCACTTTAATCCATCCACTGCCGTCTTTAGAAAGTACCGCGCCAGCCAGCTTTAAAATGTGAATGTTTTAATTTAAACACGCTTTACTACTTAAACTCTGCAATTGTGGCCATCTTTAAACAATTTTTATTCCAGTCCCATTAATTTCTCGTACACCTATTTAATTATTCATTTGAACCGAGTAAGGGTCAGTCATCACAACCGCGATATTTTATTTTATTAGCCACAGTTGCTAAAGAGATTGTTGGTGGAATATGAATAGGTCAAAGCGATGCGGCGTTCAGAGTTCGCGGAGTTTAGACCCCGCCAATTAAAAGGCTACGATTGGGAACGATTCCCTAGCGAATACTGAGAGAATTGAAAAATAGAAAAAGTTCATTGTTTGATGAAACTTTTCTCGGTTGCCAACAGTTGCTAGTCGATATGCGCTAACGAATAAAAGTTTACGCCACTATTCGCATCGATCTGAGAGCAGAATGTCGTGTAAAACCATCTTTGAAACATAATTCACGTATCTAAAATAAAAAGACGACAAAGGAGGCCATTTGTTTTGGTATTACGCTATCGGGTGGCGGCGATGCCGCGCGTCGGTAGGGGCGGCGGCGGTTTCTACGTTCATGTCCGTTATATTTTTCACCGGGCGCCTAGAAGCGACCAGTCGAACAAGTGAAAAATCGTAAGCCACTCACAACGGATATTCTTAAATCTCGTGATTTCCTCGTCACCTCATCTGAGAGCACGACGAACGCTTCGTATCGATACTACTTCGATAATGTTTGAATATTTTCGCCTTCAACACTCGAGATGGTTTACCCTGTACAATGATGCACTTAATTTGAAGAAATAAATCAGGCTCACTTTATATTCCCGTCACAGAAGATAGCGGAGCCTTAGAAGCTATTACCGTAGGTATAATGAGATTTAGAGCGTTCATATAAAGTTATTTATGTGTAGAACGCGACTCCTGCGCGCCTGTGGCTATCTAGCAGCTTTAACGAGTGCTGCAAGAATGAACAACTTTCGAATAAATATACAAAGGTATTCGAATATATTTCTTATCTTCATTTCAGGCATATAAAACTTGCAGATACGGTCCGTAATCGCCTTCAGAATTAGTTGCGACAACGGTAATCGACGTCAGTGTATCGAACCGGCACCAGCGCGGTATGGTGTTTAAATAAATTCGTTTTCCAATTCCGATCCCATCGGGAAGAACGGCTAAACTATAGCTGACACGCGAGCTATGTTTGAACAATGGCGTTGGCACCCTATTATTTATTATTATTTTTATTCGAGGAGGTGGATGATCGATTGCGTGGAGGGCTCGCAGAATCGGACTCTTTTGTTCGGGGCGAGATTAATCATACGCGTCTACGTATGACGGGCTCCGAGTGGAGATATTCATTAGCTGGAACCGATCGGTAAACTTTCCCCACAACACTTTTACCAGCTTGATAGATAAGTTAACGATGAAGGAACACGATGTTAATATTAACATAATATTTTTCACTATCGTCGGTTTACGAGCGAGTAGAACACATGTGTAAGATTATTCTATTTAATATAGGTACTTCATCTCAACACTATTTGATTAAGTGCTATCAAAACGCATAAAATACGAATCCAACGGCACCTTTTCAAATTACCAAATCCCATAACATAAAGGGTTCTCGGAAGTCAGTACACGTACGCAGTACAATTTATTCGGGACTACTTAAAGAATAAAATAAATTTCGTAGCAGTTTTACCGTTTCACGTGAACGTTGGAAGAGCGGAGTCAGGATTTAGGTGTACGTATTTGGTGGCGCCGCGTGGCACCGTGCTGACTGTGCATTAAACCGATTCCGAGCCGGCCTACCCACAGAAGACGAGATAGTGCTTTGTCGTAAAATGAGCGGCACGATTTTTGTCTCGACAAAATGTTATATTGGATAAATGCAACGCATTATGCAAGTTAGGAAAAGTTAAAAACTTTTTAGGGCTTGTTTGTAGGTTGGTGGCAGATTTAATCTTTTAGCAATGGCGTCGACTATGATGAGCACAGCGCCGGCGACGGCGTGTCGCGTCGTCTGGTACGGTAACGCGATAGCGCAAACAAACGGTCGGACACCGCGCCTCGCGATGTCAATTAAGCTAATTAAACACACAGTGGGGGAGACTGGACGCCGCACTGACGCTACCCACTCTCACCCTTTCGTGTCCCTTAACTGACGCATCATTTTAACAACAAAAGCCATTTCTCGCAGGAACGGAAAACAATGGTCAAACTACCGCGCCGGCCCATATTCGCGTAGACGGACGTAAGCTCGCAAAAGCACCCCTTTATAAACGAAATGTTGCGGTTTTTACGAGTAAAAGCTGTCGCGCCAGATAAGCCGGGAGTCGAGGTATCATGTGCGTCAATATTAACTCGGCTTCTTCGAGTGGTAAACTTTACAAGGCAAACGGCGACAAAATATGCAAACACAATGAGAAATTCTCAGCTTTAGTGGTAAGTAATTACCCGCCGATGAAATTATGGAAATGAGCGGTGAAAAGACAAATAATAGAATGAGTGCTAACAAGAGATAAGACACGGCTTAATTAATAAAGTTTGTGCGCTCGTCTTAGAGCGGCGTGCGGAGAGCGGAGAGACTCAGGATCCGAATCGGATAATCGCATTCGGCTAATTGAGCGTTAGATTGACGCTATCGGCCGCCGAGCGAGCCGACAGGCGCCCCGTTCCAACCGCCCAATGATCCACCCGCCTATAACACTGCATCATAGGATACGGCAACAAAGACATCCGCAAACCCTGCGGCAACAACTACAGCGAAAGGATGTTTAAAAACAATATCCACTGTTATACAGTGGGCAGAGAAACCGACAACAGAGTGATATGCACAATACAGTAGAAAAATAACACAAAGGCTCGCAAGCGTGCGTCAAATTTGGGAAAGTTTTAACGAGAGGCGCGACCACCCTGCGAAGGGAGGGAGTGTGTCACGCGAGCTCCCATCAATGTACTTTAGCTGTCAACGGTCGCATGATAGGGTAGTTACTATTATTATGCTTACAAAGTTAAACAGTCCAAGCCCATGAAATATTATTAATATTCACATTAAATACTTTACGTTACTATTTGAAAATATAACGATACTCCACTAACCAGCAATAAAAAAAAACAAATTTCGATAGTTTATGTTAAAACTTAAATTAAGTTGTTATAGAACAATTGCAATACTTAAAAAACTTATCTTAATCATTCACGTTGTAATATTATGATATATTTTTTTAATTTTAAGAACCGAAAATAAGTTGTTGCCTAAGTTTGCCGAGTAGGTAAATGTAAAAGATGGATACTGACTTATATGCAGCAAACTGCAAGACATAAAACAATATGTATGATACATGCATAATGAATGAAAAGTAAAGATCCAACTTTTGTATATTATACTATACCTCGAACCTCGTACGGTCGAAGTTCATTCGAACTTCTGGGTCCTTCATTACTAAGGTCCGGGTGAAAGGGGCGAGGCAGTAAGTCAGTCCATGTTCAACGTGCCTTATACTCAAACGACACTGCATTAGTGAGATTTGGAGGCAAGGTTCAGGCAGTTAGCCGTTTGCACAGGTGTTGCGAGCACTTCGTAGACGCTATAGAATATACTCCACACCGTACATCGACGATTTAGTCTCAAACATTATGTTACAATATGAATGTGTGTGTTAGGTATAATGCCTTCAGCAATATTGCTTTAATGCACCTTACACGGATGCTACAAGCGTTGCGATCCTATGCACTCCAAATCGTTAAGCCTAGCGCATAACGAGAACGTTCAAATCATTATCATATTTCAATAAGTTTATGCGATGATGGACACCGTTGTTAATATATTTTTTTGATAACTAAACCAATACATATTGTTTAAGGTCATTTACTAATGGTACTGTAGAATTAACTTGTGCCTTGAGGGCCACATTAAGCAAAAGCGTGCCGTTGTCTTATAAGATATCAAAAGAAGTTGTCTTGTCGAAACATTTTTAAAAGCTTTCCGTCAATCAGGTGAGTCATTAATCTTTGTTTTCATTGAACTATGTGATGATGTTAAATGTTGCCCTGTTGGGCAGTAAACGTTTGATAAACGTTGTACGGTTTTTTGTCTAATAATGCTATAATGATGATGAGAAATGCATATGAAAACCTTAACATCTTAATATAACTTGAAGTCTATGAAGCTCAACAAACAATATTTTGCATACATTACAATACAAATATTCTTTACTGTACTGTGTCATTACAAAATACAGCCATGATAGTACAGTGGTGCCAAAAATCGGTCTTATCGCTAAAGTAGCAATAATATTTTGCATAATATAATATATTGGGGGCCAAGTTTATACTAACACGATGAAGAGGTTGAGAAGATCTCAAAACGTCGGAGCTAACTAACTGTGCAAAAGCACCAATTCGCCGACTGAAAAGCGTCACGTGTGCGCTGCCTTTATGCTTGTGTAACCAAGTTCTTGCCGGAGTTTGTTTGCCGCAAGCAGCTAGCTACCGCGCTGTTGACGCACCGGGCACTCGTGTGATAAACACGTAACAGCGTATCATAATATATGTGCACTTTTGTGCAAAATTTTGAACGCGAAATATTGCATAGTGCCTTTCGTTTTGACAGAGCTCGCAGTGAGATATTCTTATGCGAAAAGTTTAGCGATTCTTCTTTTGCTGTTGTTGACGATTATATTATCGTACAGTTTATGTATTTTCGATAGCGATGTTTCAGACTTACATCAGGTGTCGTTGGTAATTTATTTATAAACACTTCCATATAGACCATTGTCTACCACGCTCGCCAAGTGTGGATTGGAAGACTACACACAACTCTCGAGAACATTATGAAGAATTCTCAGGTTTTTATACGATGTTTTCGTTCACTGAATCTAATGATAAATAAATGATACGCACATCATTTTGAAAATTAGAGGTGTATGAAGGATTCGAACCAACAGTCCGCTCTGCGGAGGTCAATTGCCGATTGCAGATTGTTCAAGGCATCACTGTTTACTTTTTATATATAAATTATTTATATAAATATTTAATTTATATTAAACGTTGGTGCATCCGTTAACGATAGTGAAACTATTAGATGACGTGACCGATTGAGGTGCTTTTACATATTGTTACGACGAGACGATGATTCACACATATAACGGGATTCATAAATATCACTGCATTCAAGTTAACAAATTATACGATCGTTTGATTCTATGAGCATTAGGAAAAAAGTAAAGAGAAAAAGTTCAAACACTTGCCATTACTATATTCGATCAAGGCTCAATGTGTGTTTTTTTTATTAATAAAAAAACACTTACCTCCGTACCTCGAATTCCTATATCGTTAGTGGCATGGACATACACTAATTGCACATTACAAACAGCCACGAGCCGAGAACAAATAATTTTCTGTCACACAAAGGTCTGCCCCGGCCAGGAATCAAACCCGGGACCCTCACACGACAGGCAGACTCATTACTAACTGAACTATGGAGTTGTCTAAAATTATTAAAGCAATTATTTTGAATTAAGTACGCTCGACAAAAGAACATTGATTTGATTTTTATAATGGACACAACCTTCATAATATCCGGTATTGAATTCAATTTGCATATTTCATTATAAAGTGGTTATACTGTTACAACAGATAATGTGTAGGTAGGTGTTTTACAGTATTGCAAACTTTCTTAAAAATGATCTATTTGCACAGCTGCGGCTGTGTACAGTACAGTCACTTAGGTTACATGTATAAAGTAAAAACAAAATTCACATATCCATGTTTCCATGTATAATACAACAAAAGTATATTTTTGCGTGTCTTCAAATTGAGAAAACATTCTTCCAGTTTTCTGTTTACCTACCGTCTATAAAGTTTTTGCTTCCTATACAAATAATTCGTGAATATTAATAACAAAGTCGATTCCCTTCCGAGAGTCCCCGTAGTAAAACATGACGTCCTTATTAAAGGAGGTTATTTCGTCGGGGGGGCGACAGAGTGACTAAGTACATTATAAAAAGTGTATTTACACTCGACCTCACGCGGCGGCCGGGGAAAACTTTCGTTTCGGGCGTTTTATGGGTGGAAAAATTGAGAAAAGTTAGAGCGTAACTGCCGGTGGCGACGTCGGACGG
This sequence comes from Lychnuchoides ozias, assembly GCA_018251875.1. Taxonomy (NCBI): domain Eukaryota; kingdom Metazoa; phylum Arthropoda; class Insecta; order Lepidoptera; family Hesperiidae; genus Lychnuchoides; species Lychnuchoides ozias. Next base: position 9,024 of record DWLW01000094.1, read on the forward strand.
AGGATCAGGCGACGGCGAGTTTAATATAATATGTAAATCGAACGGCAACACCGCGACCTCACACTGCTCATCGGCAAACTCATATCGTCGGCTGGACGCGGACGTATTACATGGGGAGTCGTAAATTATTGTGCAAAAGGCGAGGCAGCAAGTTTTACGCTGGGCGGCGGATGAACCAGCTAGGCCGGAGTACGAGCGAGCAAGGGTTACGAGCCCATGAATGCAAATGAGCACCGCCGCGCGCCCCCGACTCGGTTTATCGACGGACATTTACATAAAACCCTAGGAACCAACCCGCGAACGCACTCCTCATACTTCCTTATCATTCCTCATCGATTAATAACAAAGAAAGCATAAAAGTTATAGCTTCTACGAACAACATACAAAACTTACACTCAACTCCTAAGCAAATAGACACTGAAAAGTTAGTCATATAGATAGAAATTATCAACGTTTATTAATAATAGAAACGAAACGAATAAACACACTCGAGAGAGTTTAACATCGACAGCGTACATAATTAAGAGCACACATTTCAATTTGATATTTGCTCAGCGTAATGAGCGATTAAGTAATGGCTGCACGCTCGATGGAGCGATGAGATTTTGTCGTAATAGGAAACGCTACAAAGTATAGGTACAAGCCGGTTGATTGATTACGTAACAATAGGTTTCCGTATTTAGGCAGAGAGACGGAATCGACCGAGTCGGGTCGACCGTCTGCTCCGGCTAAACTTAATTTAGCACTAATCGAGCGGAGGCGTCTGATATTACGGCATTTGGCTATCGTCAGCTGTAAATGCTGCTGTAGACGAACAGAACGTGTCAACCCTACACTCATTCGGTTCTAATTGGGGAGCAGCCAGTGTCGATTCGTCGGCTGATTAATTCAAGCAGTTGACAAGAAGAAGTTGCTACACGGTACGTCTTCACGACTTCAAAGGCCATCCTATTGTTAGAACGCAGCCCGCATCAAAAGAAAAATTGAAATAAAAGAGTCAAAATATAAAGTTAAAAAGTTACGTTTTAAAAATAATTTCGTCACTATTTTTTAATATAATAAGATCTTCTAATCGTTTATTTGGCAGTTATTATATAGACGTAAGGAAAACAAGAGTAAGATAATGAAAACGAAATAAAACAGCCTGTTCCAAGACTGCCCTTATAATTTGCTTTGTGCTGTGTGATTGGCTCCTCCATCCATCCACTCCCCTGCTCATGCACCCGTTTTCTCTAGGCACCAGGTTTCTCCTATTGGAGGTCACTGGGTAATGTACCAAAGCCAGTTTCACCCGACGGTATTCATCCGTGGTGGATTTTAGACCTATTTCCCTATTTTTTTGAACTACCCCCTTTTATAGCAAACCGTGAAATTTAACGTATTTCTATTTCAGTGTTGGAAAGCCACAAATATGCGGTATACCCAATTCCTTTTTGGCCGGCAATGCGTCTACCCTTGGTGTTATGGACTAAGGATGGCGATGACTATATCCCATAAGATTTGCCATCCCATCAGATTTGCCATCCCATCAGATTTCCCGTCTTCTCGTTGGTTGGCTACACATAAATCATGATATAAACTACTATTCGACTACAGTCACAT
>DWLW01000095.1:0-10623 GCA_018251875.1 Lychnuchoides ozias
GTGTGCATCTTAAAGGTTTCGAGGCACACAAGCCTGATGCCAAAGAATGTCTATTTGGGGTAATTGTATCATCGGTCGCAGACACATCAGCCAGGAATTGCAAGGCCAGTATGTAGGTATTTATTAATTTGTTTTTTGGATCATTCATAGTTTTAAGTTATTATTTCTCAGATTTAAATTACAAGTCTGAGACTACAATACTACATAGAGAGACTTAATACATGTTATTGGGAAATCTATGATTATCTCTCTTACTCGTAATGCCTTGGAGCATTACGAAATACACAGAGATGAAAATATCACGTTTGGCTCCGTTTAAACCCATATTCTACAGTTTACAATGAAGTTATGTTAACACTTATGCACAGCAAAAATATGTTTCCAACATATATTGTGATAGTACTCTATGGCACTTATCCATCGCCTTTTAGGCCAAAAGAATGACGTCCAAAGCCATTAGATTTACAAAATAAAAGAGAACACTTATCTCAATCGTCAGCTGAAAATTGTCTTATTTATGCGTAATATCTGTGTTTATTTTTATATCGGAAAAATACCTAGTATCGAGTAGTAGACAACATGGCAACAGGAGTAAAACCTCGTGATGAAGAATCCCAACTCACTAGGTCAGATCTCGATGCTATACAAGACGCTATGAAGAACAAGAAGTTTCGAGAAATGCTTAGCGAGTACTGTGAGGAAGTACGTGACCCGGCGAACCAAGCGATCTATCAAAAAGAAATGACCCAACTGGAGAAGGAGCGTGGTTATGATATAACTTTCATCAATCCAAAGGGAGGTTATGTTATAAAAACCAGCGTCGCAGGCGACAGGAAAGCGTTTATAAACATATGTAGTAACGAAAATGTCGGCAAACCGTCGTGCAGCGTTCAAGAGGTAAACGGTCAGAAGGGTATGAACTGGCAGTTACCTTATTCTATTATTCCACCGCGAGAGGATTACAATCATAAAAAAGAACGCTGCGTCGTCTATGATGTAGTATTCCACCCCGATACACTCCGAATGGCTGAGGTTAACAAACGATTTCGAGAGATTGTAAACAAAACTGCATTTGATGGTTTACAGAAAACATACGATATTCACTTGGACAGCAATAATTGTCGGTTTCCGAAATCTTATTACAAAGGTGTAGCAGTTCCTGCTGTCATTAGGAAAGAAGACCCTAACTACAAACCTCCTACAGATGAAGAAAATGAAAATGTTTCTCCAGATATGTTAGAAAAGCTCTATCCGCAACATATTTACAATGAAAAAGTGGAAGAGACAAAAGAAGTACCACAGTCAGACCCTAAAGAACCAAATAAAAAGACAAAAAGTAACAAGCAGTTCACACATGCCAGTGATCATGGTTACACAATTCCTAAATATGTCATTAAGCAGCAAAAGTCAATTGATTTCCAAGATTACACATACCACAAAGACAGCAAACAGTACTCTGCAATTCCAAGCAGTATTGTTGTTGAAATTAATTTGCCACTTTTATCTTCCACCCAAGATTGTGTTTTGGATGTGCGGGAAAAAATATTAAGTTTAGTGTCTGAAAAACCAGCAAAGTACAAACTGAACATCACTCTTCCATATTTTGTTGATGAGGAGGCTGGAAATGCCAAATTTGATAAGTCTAAACACACCTTAATTGTAACATTACCAGTGATAAAGAAAAATTTGACCAATGAAAGCATTAATACCTTGAGAATAGACAGTGGAGTGGAAAGTGAAGATAATTCTGGTTCTCAGAGTGAAGAAGATACAAGAGATTCAAGAGAAAATTTAATATTAGAATTGTCTTCATCTACTTTTGACATTCCTTCTCCATTGTCTACTGCACATGATAGATCTCCTAGGGACGAAGAATTCTTATTGCCTAGTGTTGGGTACACATTACCCACTTATACCCATAATGTATTAGATGATATTGTAGCTTTTACTTTCCATGTTAAAAATACAGAACCTGATTCTGTAAAAGTTAAAAATGAAGAAAATAAAGTGTCTATAAAGTTTACATCACTTGGCTCTGGATTTGTGCCAGCCTATTATGCTGCAGTACTTGTATTCAATGATAATATTAGATTTTCTAGTGCTGCAGGAGAAGCTTGGGATAATAATGTTATATTGCAATTGGAATCTACAGAATTACCCCACTCTTTCAAAATTGGGCTAAGTGAAGCAGAGATGAAGGAAGAGTCCATTGACATACCTCCAGATACAAAATATTTGAAAGAAGACATGGAGAAAATTAATCGGATACAATCAGACACTACAGATAAAGAATCCTTTCCTGTAGTAGAAGTCACTAATTTAGGAACTGAAACAAATATTGTTGTATCTTCAAATTCTAGTAAATATGATGAAGATGATATACAAGAAGAAGTTGACATAGTATGGACTGAGACTGGTAATGACAATGGAGCTAAAAGCATTCTGCGAAAACCTCTTTCAATGATGCGAAGTTTTTCAGAATCTAGTGTAGGTGAAATAGCTTCATCAATGGATTATATTAGCTCTGATTGCATTCCTGAAGAATCTAGTCTCAAAAAGACCGTAAGATTTAGTGACGTAATTGCAAGACAGTTTTACAGGTGAGCTAGAAAATGAAATACAAAATTAATTACTATTTGTACAATTAATGTAAATTGATTATGAGACCATTATTATTATTTATATCTGATGCAATGGAAAAATTCACTTTTTATTGCAAAGCGATTTCTTAATTTCCAGGTACAATTCATCAATTGAGGGCCAGAAAAAGAAAAACCAACGAAAGAAGAGTAAAAAACGTAGTCAGGACAGACGTAAAAGTGAGAGTGAAGCAGAAGATGATCATATATCAGATCAAGATAAGGTATTTATTGTACTCAATCAATCCATGCATCATTAAACACTATAGTTTTGACAATATCTTGCTGCAGGCGCGATGATAAAAAGAAGTGTGAAAATAGAGTACATTCAGCACCTGCAGCGAAATTTTGTCCAAAGCATAGTAGGTGTTACAGTCCTGTAGTTGTGATAAGGGCTATAAAATATACATTCAGGCTTACTTTATATTTTTGACTGTTGTGTGCTGTGCACAAAAAACCGAACCCAAACCCACAAAAAACATGAACAAAGTTGTTATATTAAATAAAATAGCATATACCTTAGTACTTTTCTTTAATGTCTCACTAAAATTGCTGCATAACAGCAATAAACATAAGCAACGAGGATGTAAATGTTTTTTATCAACAGATTACATATATTTATATAATTTGACCTAATGGCCGAGCTTGGGATGATAGCGGAGATCTAAGCCCTATGTTAACTCTGTCATGTTTATTTATTTTTTAATAGATACTCCATTGCCTTATCTCTATACATTAATTATTGTATGTTGATTCCTTCAATGTGATCTCACTCTTGGATCTCACTAAGGCGTATAAAGATTTAAAAAAAAAATACTTAAATTTAACACAAATTTTTAATATTTGATACAAATCGCTTTTGTAGTACCCATGCACCAATGCTTCAATTTTAGCACTAATGTTTAGGAGTTAGTGCTGATATTACATTTAAAACCTTATTTACATTTAAAATTACTATTATACAAAACAATAAATTATATAATTGCACAATGTCGTTTTTTCATCTTTAATTCTGTATTCAGTAACGTGTGACGCCTATTTGTTACCCAGTGAAGGAAAGACGTACTTAAATTTTTTCAGACTTCAAAATCAAGGTTGAAATCAGTATTAAAGCAACGACGGGACAGTGGACTCGCTGATACTTCGGATGCGGAAAACGATTGCAAGAACACTGCGTCAGAGGGATCATCTTACACTTCAATAGATTATAATGATGAAAACGCTAGTGGAGACTTCGATAACTGTAGCGAAAATAAGTTTGATTTAGATAACAATGGAAACACAAGAGGCAATTCACAGAGTGTTCCAATATCTTCTAATGCGACACATAAAAGTAAAAAGATGGAAAGAGTTACTTGTGAGAATATTACACATAACACTGATCTTTACAACCCTGACAAATTAAATAAGGGGCAATACTTGGAAGTAGCGTTTAAAAATGATCTCATATTTGATTTAGACATGTGAGATACGCCATTTTGTTTTTAATATTTTGGCGGCATGTATTACAATGTAGTTGTTCGAGCACTTGAATATTTTAGTTTGTAGTTACAGGGTTTTTAATGTAATGTTTGTTTTAATTAAATGTAATGTTCCTTTTATGTTCCATTGAGTCCTGGTGTGTTAACGTACCTATGTTTTATTGCCATTAATCCAAGTGTGTTCAAATTAATATTAATATTTGTTAGAGTATCTTTACTTTCTTTATACTGTCGGTTCTGATTAAAATAAAAAAAAACATTTTTAATTAATTTTCTGTAATTTTAACATGATCCAGCTCATTTTAGACAATATTAATGTTTTCGATAGATATGTTGTATGGTACAAATTAGATTATTGGCATCAATTAATGGAATAAATATTAGTGTTTTATTCAATAAAATTGGTCTCTAAGTATTGTAGTGTGATACCAATGACTTTTTTGCACATTATTATACATAAATTGTGTTAGATGTACATTTGAACATTTTTATACAACATTGAATGATGTACTGATTGTAGACTGAAAATTGACCCACAGAAAGTAAATGTATAATTATATCATACATACTTTAGCTGCTCAATTGTTATCAGTGCCTTTTGAAACAAACGCATACATACATTCACTTTTGTAATTCAATTTTAAAACGGGACTAGAATAACATTTTAGTTTTATTGGCTATTGTCATAAACCTTGCATTTAATTTTAGTATGTACACGAATGGCAAATTATGAATATTACGTTGTATTTATAATTTTGGAAGTATTGTGATGTTTGAATATTAGTAAATTAGAATAATTAATTCCAATACCGTTATTTTTATTTCTTTACCACAGTGTTCATCTGTGCTGGTAAAGTTGCTTACATCCCTACTAGAAAAGAATATGTTGAGAATGCATTAGCATCAGCGATAAAATTTAGTTCATGTGTCGACATACCTATAGACCTGTGATATGCAGTTATATGAATATAAGAATTTAAGCATTGATTTTAGACTCTACTCTTATGACGCGAACTATTTACTTATGAAAACGGCTTTGATTGATGAAGTCAAAATTTGCGTGAGCTAATTTTTACACACTCGGACACCCGCCCTAGGAAGCCCTATATCGTGAGTGGCATGTACATACACGATTTAAACATCCAGGACCCGATAACAAACATTTATCTGTCGCATTATGCTACTTTCTGCCGCGGCCGGAAATCGGACCTGGGAACCCTCGCTCGCCAAACAGGATAACTACCAACTAGACTACGGGGTCATCAAATTGCGTGATATACATATTAATCATAGATGTTATATCCTTTACATATCTAATATGTTTGGGTCAGTAAAGATTTCAATTTATCAACGTCAATAAATCGTACTTCGACATGAATGAGGTCAGATTTGATCTAACACGGTAATTTTTAATTCATCTACTTTCATAGCGAGCATCTCGACGCCTACGCTTCTTATCGTGATGAATGAATTTTGTAATGACCCTCTCGGAGTCGAAAGCCTCGTTACGGTAAATTGTGCAGTAATTACGAATAGGTACGTTAAATTAAGTTGCTTTTATGATCGTGGTTACCAATTCAGAATTTCTTTTAGCTGTATCTGACCCTTTTTTGTCGGGGGAAATCTTGATAAGAGCCTACTTGGCTTATTTATTAAGAACAGGTTTTGTACGAAGGGAGAACTTAATGCATTCTCTACCAGACATCAAATGCTGCAGGTGAGAATCATCAATGCCACGTGACAAGATTCCGGGTTATGTAGGATTTCTACCCACTAAAAACCTCTTAGCGTCCAACGCAGCCTATGGAGAGTCTCTGGGATCTCTTGTGCACGTTAAAACGGCGATCATTAAGCGACGTAGATTATTTCTAATTTAAATTGATTTGTCCATATAGGCATCACTATATTTTGCTTTCGATACCGTTTCAGAGACGTGCTTTTTATTTGAGGAAAATGGACGGCGATAAAAACTTATTAGCAAATTTATAAAAAATCTTTTAATTAATCGCTAGATTTATCTATGATCTTTTTTCTTTGGGTTCCAAAGATCTTCACTCACATGTTAGTTATTGAGTTTTGATTAAATCCGTGTGGATGTTTTTGTTTTTTTTAACTTCGTTTGTCTCTCCTGTAAATTCCGTTGTTGTCGCTTTGTAAGGATTGCTTTCCAGGTGTCCGCGTCTAAATCATATAGTACTTTGTAATGTGTTTTAGATGTCCTTATTATGAAGTTAAAAAATCTTTAGAGTTCATTATTCTGGTGAAGTTTAGATTAGAAAGTAAATTTAGTACCGAGTTGGTTTAAAACAGCTGGCCCGAGTGTGTCACGTTACTGGCTGCTCTAAATATAGGTACTTAATTATTTCTCGTAAATAGTTAAAACAATGCTGAAAGTGGATATTTAGCTATTCCTCGTAAATAGCTAAAACAAAGCTAAGTGGTATAAATTTGGTGGCTTAAACAACAAACACGCATTGACTTATTTAACTGTGCTCGTCGGAGTGGTTCATCGGCTTTCAGCTTCTGCATGCCTTAATTTCCGACAGAGGACACAAAACAGGAGAATCTCAGAGCATATAGAATATATTATACAAGTTAAAATAAGATTTCTCTGTAAATTACATAAAATGTTTTGAGTGTCCCCTACGGAAAAAGAAAATTGCAAAATAACAGCCGCATGGGAAGCCGTCTAATCTAAAAAGGGTAAAAGGTTGGATAAAATTCTTATACATTTTGATAATCAAGCATCATTAATGCGGCTATAGTTGAAAGGACGGCTCGTTTGCTGGTTATTAACATAAAAAATAAGTGTTTATCCATTAGTAGCGTGATTGCAGTGGCCAGTGGATTAGTAGCGTGATTGCAGTTTGTAAATGGCTGGCAATGATCCTAATTATTTAAATTTACAATAAAAGTAATAAAAATAGTTAACTTTGCAGAGCGGTCTTTCAGCAAATTTAGTTAATCAGTTTAAATGCGGATAACAATAAATTAAATTGTTTATAAGGAAATCAATTATATTGGATTATAGAATCTAGTTGGTCAGATGGTATTGAGGTGGGACGAAGTCAGCGCCGATGGACCTGCGCAGGCCTTTGACAAGTAGGTCAAATCATCTCGACATAATTACGGGTCTGACACCGTTCCGTCGACAAAGCAACCTTTATCCCAGCTTCCAATATCACGAAACTGATGCACACCAACTAGAAGTAATAGTATTGGCTTTCAAATTAATAACAGATGCTTGCTTGTATGTGGATTATATTATCAATTAATATTAAGTCAATAATATTATTACTGGTATTGCTATCTTTATATAAAGCCCACCTGGTCGTAGTGTTGCGGCTGAGGGCTTGAGAGCCAGTACTTTCTTTACATTTTCTCTCTTCTTTCTTGGCCGGCAACATGCCAGTAAAACCTTAGGAGTTACTGATGTTCATTGGTGACGCTGACAACTTACCATCTCGTGGCTTGGCTGCTCATTGTGCCGGCTATATGCACATAAAAATACTAATCATTTTTACTAGTGATTGACCTGTATCCAATGCTGAAATTATCCTATACAGTATTATCCTACCTGTTTGATACTTCCATTTAATTAAAGAGTGTATTACGAATACCGCACACGTAGAACTAACATAGAAATAATTTAGGGCTCCACCCATCAGTCCACGCCGACCTGGTTACGGACATGGTTATGAACCTTCTGTTGGTGGCCAATGGGCTCTTTACCAATCGCTTTAATCCTTATTAATGATATGGAAATAATGGTATTGTCTTTGGCCGAATGGCAGATTTTCACATAAAAACATATCACTTGCACGTAATATACAAAACGCACAATCTACTCCTGGACTAGAATTCGCAAACAACAAAGACCCCTGTACAAATAGTTATCTGCACGTAAAGGTCTGCCGCGGCATGAAATCGAAACCGTGAAGATGCTCCACACGCGACGTTACGTAATACTAACTGGGCTACAGAGTTGGTTAAAGTTAGTGCATATCGTAATAGAAAGTAGTGAAATATCTTATTTATGTTTTTTTCTTTTTTTATCTTTACGCACTTGTCTTGCTCCTTTTTCTTTATGGCCTGCAACGGCTCTACTAGAAGAAATTTCTAAATGTAATAAGTAGTACTCTTGTATATTGTTTCCTATTTCCAAATTTACCTATGTATTTTTCTGTGTGTGCATAAATTGTGATTATATTAGTATTAATTAGCTTTCCAATCAAAACAATATGCAAGCATACGTAACGTAGGTATATTCGTATATATTCGTATATACCTACGTATTTAGCTTTGCGTTAAACATGTTGGGTGTAAGGTGCTCCGACCATGTTTAAGTCCATGAAAATCTCCTCTGCGGATGTTTCACCTTGCTGAACGGACAAGACAATGGCAATCAGTTCGTTCTTTTGGCGGGCTCTAGTTTAATCCTGAAAGTACTCATGCATGGTGACAGGATTTTTTAAACTCAAATTCAACATGACGTAAACATGTGGCTGCCAATTTACATAAGCAAATAAGACGTGTATAAGCACGTCATATTTTGCGTCTGTTACGGTTTCGTAAACGGGCTTTGTGACTGAAGAGAAGAATTTTCGAAAGACTTACATGCTTTTAATTTATATACAGCTCTAATAATAATAATCACTAATATACAGCCCTTTTTTGCAACACACATTTTAAATCATTGACATAGTACATATCGCAAAACTAAGGCTGTACCTGCCTGGCTTCCTTATTTACCATACCACCCTCCTTATAAAATCAACCGTGAAGTATTTTTCACGCGTTTCGGTTGCTGCGTCGGAGAGCCAGTAAAGGCATGTCTCCAGTTCCTTCTTTGCCGATAACGTGTCAATGATGCTTTGATGTTGCTGATTTATATACCCGCCAGCTAGTTTGCGGAATCCTTCTCTCAAAGTAAACATGCATACACGAATATAAAAATAATAGATACCAATAGAAGGGTATACCAGCACCAACACCTGTATCTTCTCAAAACGCTCATGCGATCAGCACGCACACACCCCCGCATACACAAACATACACACGTACACCCTTACAAATTACTTCGAATTACAGTCACTGTTTACCTGATTGGAAAATGTCAAGCCCTTATTCGCTTTATGACTAAAAAACGCGTGTTACAAGTATTAATAGAAAGGCTATGTAATTTTGTGACCAAATAAATTAATAAATCTATGGCTAATTTGATTTTACGATGGTTAACCACGATTTCAATTTTGTATTTGCATTGAATATTAGGTACAATGGTGTAACAATCGAAACATCAGTAATACAGTTAATATCTTACAGAGCACGCAAATACAATATTTAATAACAGTTCAATATTTTAATATGTCCTTAATCCATATAATACAATTCAAATCTATATACTCGTAGTGGTAGATTATAAAAACACAAACACAGTACATAATTACTAACCTAATAACCATAAATAGGTATCACCAAAATAACGCCCGATATCCCTTAACTAAATTACAGGTGAGTAATTAAACTGGTTTAAAATTTTAAACGGGCATGGAAACTGTTTAAATTTTTATATTACCCGTTGGTACATTATTAAGCAACTAGAGCGGTGGAACCCCTAGGACTGATTTGCGGTTTACTCTGTTACATAACTGATGATGCTCCCTTTGCGAGCGAAATATTATCTAATAATAATTTCTTATCTTAAATATATTTATTTTATTTATATTCTTGTTATAAAACACAATTGCAAAAATTAAATATAAACAATACAGAAAAGGATTGAAAAATAAGCCCAAAAGGCGATCTTATCGCTAAGCAGCGATCTCTTCCAGGCAACCTTTAAGGAAATAAGTAAAAAGAAATATGACGAAAAGAAACAGGATAAGTCACATAGTAAGACCCTGATGTAATTAAAAAAAAACCTAAATATATAATATTTAAGTAAACATATGTTTATATGAGCATATTTATGTGTATATATATATATATATAATGGTATCTGGGTAGGTACTTGTATGTATGTGTTTCCGTAAAACCGCTATTCGTGCTTGTCTGTTTAGCTCTATGGTTAGTTGGTAGAGAAAGCATTAATCTCGCCATTTGTACCGTAGTAATCTTATTGTGGTCAATAGGTAAAGTTTAAATAAATAAATATATCAATATATTAACATATGGTAGTGACCAGCCAAACGATACGTCGTGTTCCGCCTGGGGGCTTGAGAGAACTTTTTTTCGATCTTCCTTCTTATTTCTTGGTGTAACATCAATTATGGACATCAGTCCATAGGCGATGCTGACCACTTACCATCGCTCGGCTAGTCTGCGAATGGCAGCTGTTTCCATAAAAAAAGATGTTTTATCTCCTCGTTAGCCGACAGTTTCGAAAGAAAGTACGCGGATTACCCGCTGTTTTATTGGCTGACGACACGTTTGTGATGCCTTTGGTGTTATGGACGTCCATGGGCGGCGTTGACCACTTACCATCAGGTGGAATGTCTGCT
>DWLW01000096.1:0-10620 GCA_018251875.1 Lychnuchoides ozias
AGTAGCTTCGTAGTAAGGAAAACCATCGACAAAGATCTCATTCAACGTTAATATTTGCTGGTTTGGTCAACGTTGGTATGCAATGTGTTGAAATTATCATTCTACTTTTAAGATATCATATTCATTGACTATAACACCACCTACCAGAGTAGAGTATAGTAAACCATTGTCTCCACAAAACATTTGCGTGAATATTACCTCAATCAGTCAAGACATTGGGAAGCTACACGACCCCTTAACGCACGCACCGACTATTTGGTAGATGGAGATTTAAGGGTCGTTGGGTATTTGTATTCTGCATATTTTATATCCGTTATTTCAGTTCTCTCTCAATATTCATTCGTTTTCAAATGCAATTTCATTGCAATACAAACACGTTAAAATTCCATATCTGTGTTATTCTTCTATTAAAATGTACAACGCGGTTTGTTAAAAAACTCACAGCGTACATATTATTCTCGGTGTAATCTCGTTTCTCGAATAACGCTGGAGAGTGCAGATGTAGTTCCATTACTCACTCCGCTAGAATTTATAACAAAAATGCATTAGAGATACTCGCGATTTGAATTTGCAACATTTTAATATTACATTTTCTTTTCACTTTTTTTGTCACATGACTATTGTTATTGTCTTGTTTGTTTAATATACATTGTATGTAATAGCTTTTTCTTTTACGTACATGGCTGCCTTATTTATTCGTAACTTAACAACATCATTCTAGAAATCAACCATGAAATGTTTTTACGTATTTCTGTCCCAGTGTAAGAGCAAATAATAAGCGGGTCTCTCGCTTCCTTTTTGGCCGCCAATGCATTGATGACATTGCACAGACGACAATACAATCATTTCATACCTGATCCGATATCCTTAGATCAAGAGTTCATGTTTACTAGAACCAATGATAAGTGGTTTAATTGTTCCATCACAGATGTCGCTACGTGTTTTTTACATTAAGTTTTTTTTAAAGATTATGCCGTTCCTTCACTTACCCGCATTGGAGCACCGTAGTGTAAAGTGCCCCAGGCTCTCTCATTTTGCGAGAAGAGTCCGCTACTTTTTAGTTATTACAAAATATTTGTATTTAAAATTGCACCTGAAACTTAACAGAACGTACATAAATTGTACCCTTTCCGAAACGACAGATTTAAGTTGAAATAATTTTAGTTGAAAAGTATTTTGGTAACATTCAAAGTGAAACGGAGTTTTAACCCAGTGCGGCTTCCGGAAGCTTTAGCATTCGGATTTAGATGAAAAGCCTCTTGGAACTGTAATTACTGAAAACTCTTTATCGTTTAAAAGAAACTAAATTGCTCCTTGCGTTACGTTTTCGTAAGAATTTGAGGTCGGTTTAAATTTTGTTCTAAAATTCAGCGATATTATGTTACAATAATTTTTAAGGAGAATAATGGTTCATTTCCACCGGTTTCCCGCTACCCTTTAGGCCGTCAATACATTGGTGATGTCTTAAAAATTAAACATGTACAAGGGCCACCATAAGGTGGGTTGTCTTCTCGCTGCCATAAAAAAATTCTTGTTTTTAAAATTTGTAAGTGTATCTATGTCATTATTTTGGAGTATTACGTATTAAAATTGTTTCGTTATACGAATGCGTTATTGCCATATTTAGAAATGTATCATTCGAGATAAAGTAATACAAAGTTAGTTTCTTTATTACTGTTGTTAATGTTTTATTGCTGGTGATACTGTAAAGAGATCTAGGCTCCTTCTTCTTCTATGATATTTTCCTTCATCTAAAGAAGTGATCATTAATTTCTAACACACATAACTTTGAAAAATTTAAGTGCATGCAGGATTCGAACCCGTGCCCCCCGTGCGGGCGACTGACGTTCAAAGCACTAGCACAACACTAGACTATCATGCTTTTTATTTATTGGGCTTTCCTAATAATTTAATAACAATACCTTTGTTATATCCTAAATCGATAATCAAGAAATCGATAAGAAGCGTGTTACATTCTCCCACACGTGTGCCCACGATCCGTTAGATGACCTATCTTCGAACGCGAAAGATAAACACACAGCTGTTTGAATCTTGTCCGTCTGTATTAGCGCAGAATATCGATTTAACTGTCACCGTGTGTTAGTTTAGTACGGTAACCAAAGGAGTATTGTGTTTCGTAACTCGGGTTAAAGTGAAGTTTGTAGGTGTTTCAGTGAAGTCATTTTCAATTAAAAGTAATCAAACTCCTTATTTTTATTAATAGCCAACATATAGACAGGCCTTCTGATGGAAATTTGTCCGCGCCACTCATGGATATACGCCTTCCATCAAAGGCATGACTTCGGCCATGAAGAAATTGGGGGAAATTGGAAAATATTTATTTATTTATTTCTTCTGAACCAGTACAATGTAATGGAATAAAGGTGAACTTAATGCTGTGAACATTCTCTGCCAGTCAGCCTTCAGGCTGTACAGAAATGTAACGATGGCGGTACAAAAGACGTGGACACATCACAATCACTGTGATTAGACCCTGCATCGAACGAAACGCAAGGAATCGAGGGTAGGGCAGCTACATAAAAACTCAACCTTATGTTCGAACGCGGCAGGGATTGAATTGGGAGATGCAGAACATAGTGGCATAATGCGGTGCTAACCAGGGTGCACCTCAAGCATAAGTCGGCGTGGACTCAAGGATACATGGACCCTCCTAATCCTCAAATACTTTTCATTCAATTCGAATTCAATTAAAAATCTTAATTCAATTAAAAAATAGTCCTTATTTTGAATTTTATTTTGAATGTATTTCGAAGTATTTGATCCAGTAAAGGAATTTATATTGAGGAATAGGTACTCGGGGGATAGTCGTAATACTATGACTACGGCGTTTGTACTTATCGATGAACTTATATGTATATCTCTGGCTGTAATGTTCTTAAAGTTGCGGTTAAATCTGTCTGTGAAAACCTGCAGATAAATGTTAGGGTTAAGCCATGTTTGCGAATTCGAACAGCCCGCACACCCTGCATTAGCTTACGTGTTAGTTTTGTCTATTTCCAGAGAAGATTTGATCCTCATAGAGAAATCCTAAGGTTTACTTTTCGCACTCATATATAAACATTATTTATGTGTCATGAAACTGATAAATGATAGCTACTCGGCACTTCCGTATCACTATCTATGTAAATAGGCTGTCATCGGCAAGGGCGGCGTCATCCCAACTCTGTGACCCCGCGGGCTCGCTCTACAGATACCCAATTATAAAGCTGTGTCATGTTCGACCCACGATCGATATATTGGTGACTTACCACGCTCTCGTTTCCGTTTTCTATGTAATGTAATAGAAATCTAACACTGACTAATACACGACTAATAGTCCGAACCGGTGGGTCTAGAGGTTTGGAACTTTTGCAAGAGGAGTTCATCATAATTCGTAACTGCCCCACTGCTAAGCTCCGGTTTTCTATCTCAGTGTGAGGAGTATAGTCGTTTTCAATTCAAAGAAGGCAAGCAACTACTTTTTTATTAACAGCCGAAAAACGAGCAGACAGGCCTTCTGATTGAAAGTTGTCCGCGCCGCCTATGGATATTCGCCGTCGACCAAAAACATGACTAACGCGTTGTCGGCCAAGAAAAAAGTGTGAGGCCCGCTCATCCCAGTGATTAGACCCTGGCAATAGGCAACAAACGAGCATACGTTCCACCTGATGATAAGTGATCAACGCCGCCTATTGACAATCATAACACTATAGGCATCATAGACGCGTTGCCGGCCAATAAAAAAGCGGATCTTCCGCGTACTGGCTCTCCGACACTGCAACAGAAACACCCGAATATTTTTTTTTAAAGTCGATCCCCCCGTTTAGGAGTTCAGTGCCAAACACACGTACAGTGGAGCTATATGTACATGTGTGAGTAGATTACAATTCTCAATGCATATCTCGAGTTTTCTCACATAGACAGTACGGTGCTGAATAGAATTAGAATACGTAACAAGGCTACCAGCGAGCCGGGAACGCGTCCAGATCTGATAGCGCTCCGGGAACGCTATCAGCGATCAGACACACACGATGTTTTATTGAACTACTGCTTGATTATGTAATAGTTTTAAACTTAGTAATAACTTGAGGTAAACAACAGGTCCATTGTATAAAAGTACAGCTATGTAAAATGTACATTTGATTTTAAACTCTTATTATCGTGGAATATACACATTTTAGTATGTTACGGGTACTCACGATTTGTATTTTTGTTCGCCGATATTTCATTTAATAAATATTGCAGTTAAGCCGTGACCACGATCCATGCAACTGGGTCGAAATATCGGGCCACAAAAATACAAATATACAAATTGTGAGTACCCGTAACATACTAAAAAAGGTACATTTGTTTTCGCAGGTCGCCTGGAAGAATATTGTTGCTGTATATTTTTTGTACTAGTCTGTACTTAGTTTTTGTAGGTTTCATATTCCTGTGTGTACTACACACTGGATTAATAACGTATGTGCATACATTATTAATTAAATATATAAATAAAATAAATAAATGAAAAAATAAAATCAAAATACCTATGCTTCTATTGTACTACAACAGTCAGGTCCGCGATAACTTTCTATTAAGTAACTTTAAATAGACCGGGTTAAAATGTGTGTAACTAGAATCATTATTTTCTTTAAACACATTTTTCTATCTCATGGGTTTGAGAAAATGGTATATGTAAGCTTAGTGACATCATCAACAAACACGCGTAGGATAGTTCAAGGTGAAACTGGTAACGAACTTTCCCATAAATTCTTGCTTCAGTGAGATTTACGAGGCAGTATACGCACAGACGACTAGATTTTGATGGATTTCTTATATAATAGTGCTGGAACGACGTTTCGTTAATACGATGGCTTTGCTGACCTCGACTGTGGTTTTATTGTACAGTTTAATGTGTCGTAAATGAAATGCAGGTGAATTATCAGATCGTCAGTTTTTTTTATGTCAATGGCCGACAAACGAGCAGACGTTCCACCTGATGCCCATGGACGTCCATTATACCAAAGATATCATAGACGCGTTGCCGACCAATAATAAAGCGGGTAATCCGCGTACTGGCTCTCCGAGATTGCAAACAAAGCACGTTAACACATTTAAAAAAAAATAGTTGTAATATTGTAGAGAAATTAATTAATAATAAACATTAGCGCTGTGTCCTAGTGATCTTGCTCATCTTTTAATATTAAATTACAATTAAGTAATATTAAAAATACGACAGCTGTGTGTGATGTTCTAAGTTATACATATATAATTTTTATTATTGTTTTTTATTTTCCTAATTAGATAAAAATAGACGCGCATGAGTAAAAATCTCGTTGTAGGTGGATACCGCAAGACCCATACAAAGTTGCTTATGCATTCAGGTTAGGTCGTTAAAAGGGTTTGAGAAGACGATTTTCCTTCGTGTTTTTACAGGCAGGCGTTTATCAAATTATGTCACATTACGCCCACTGACAAATTGTTATAAATTTACTCTAGGTTCAATATAAATTATTGTAAAATCTTGACTAAATAAATTCCGCGTTTTGTAGTATCTACGTACGTTAGCCAAAAAACTATCGAGACAGAGCAGCGTGCCAAGCACACCCCCCGGCATTTGTTACTCCGAGCGCGTCGGATGCCGCAATAGTCGAAGATAGAGTGAAGTGTTAGCAACTTCATGTGGCCACTGTATACCATCAAATATTCAACAAAACAACAATACTTTATATTCACCGATGATTTTCAATTATGAACGTCGGAAATCGACGGAAACTCTCACAATTCGCACCCTTCGCGTTTCTGCAAAAACTAGCGACGTTTTTGCCTCTGCGGCAATCGCGGTACAACCGAAACTTGACTGTGGGGGTTCGGTGCAAGGTCGAGTTTCCGCTGCCCCTTTCGACCGGGGATGCTGCGTCTCCGTATGTATTATAAATTGGTTTACAGAGGCGCGGGGGAGTCGCCGGTCGCTCGCTCGATACCGACCAGTAGCGTGACTGAATCGCGAGCGATCGCTTCGTCGCCGCTGCGGATCTGACGTCGCGAATAAAAATAAGCGTCCACACGCGTATTTCGATGTTTTTCAGTTGTTTTTTCAGTAAAATTAAAGTTCTTACTGGCAGTAAATAATCGCGAGTGGACTCCCACATGATACGGTGTTGGATTGTTTGCAGTGTAGTCTGAGGGTTGCTGTTTTTCCGTGAAAAGGGTGAGTGCCTCTGTATGTAAATAGTGCGAGCATAAACTAACAAGGCTTTCACTTAATTTGCCTACGATGCGGCGATATCCGGCGTGAAATGCCACGTTCGACGGTTGTTGATTATGCGTTTTTTATCGTTTTTAACGAGCAGGAACCGTTCAATGGATTAATAACAGGCTGTTCAGTTTCTTGCTCAGTATCAGATGATTGCGGTTTCTGCTGTGTCTCCAATATTTTAGTAGGGTTTTCATTATTTGGATGACCGATGAATGATAAGCCGGTTTTTATGAATATTTCTGCCGACGCTGCTCAATGAGTTTATTGATCGGTCTTCCTTCGACCTCTCTTTGCCAAGTTTATGTACTGGAGGTTGTTGTGATATTAAATGGACAGCTGACAGATTATGAGATGATATTGTGCATTATTCGTGAGCTTTATGCGAATTAGTAAATGCTCACAGCACTTCATAGGAGGTACGGTTTAAGAGTTATGCGTCGTGAAGGCGACATTACAGACTAGGAACTGTATTATGAAACCGCAAACACATGTAGAGATGCGGTTAGACCCAGACAGGAGACAGTTATCTCAGCCATCGGTTGTCAGTTGTGTATTCCGTGTTTCGAAATTGTTATTTGAACAATTTTGTACATAGGTAATTGGGTTACTATTAATTAAAAATGAGGATGATCAAAATGCTATGGAGCATAGCGGGCCACGTTCCGGGGAACAATTGAAATACAGTTGTCGCATTTACGCCTCATGGCTTTGGGCTAGCGGAATGGCCCTTGCCAATCACTTATTAACGTTACACTTTAAACTCCTTAGTTTGTCTCATAACTTCGATTTCGTAAAGACACCATGTATGGTTTTAGGTTTTAATTCCTCCTATTATTTGCTAGTTTTAAATTACAATCAATCGATCCTGGTTATTTTGAGACGATTTATTTTTTTATGTTAAAAAAAAAGGATGACGGCGAACGGTGGTAGTTCATGGCGGACTGCAACGATGGCCAGTTACAAGCATGAATCTATAAAAAAAATAAGTTTCTTTAAGTTCCGACGAAGTAGTTGCTTTTTATGTGCCTACGTGTACAGAAGCCCAACTATAGTGCTAGGTACTTAATACTTTCGGGTGAACATTTCGTACAATTGTGAGCTTGTGAGGTGACCGCCGTAGCTTGGGTTGACCTCCATTACAGGCGAGGTTTAATGCTCTTACTGTTTAAATCAGGTGAAAACGTGCACTTACTTTAGTCTCAATAAGGCTGCGTTCATACACATGTGGACTTTCGATTGCAAAGAAAAATAGTCATTATTTATATACATTTTGTATACATGTAATTATTACAATATATAGGAATATATAAGTAAAGGTAGAGCTAAATATTATAAGTGCAAATCGGTATTGACATTGATTATTCATATATATCTGTAATATAACCTAAATATCAAAACACAAAAAAAAAAAAAAATTACATATTTATTTATTTATGTAAGTGTGACGCTAAAGCTAAATTTTTGTATTACCTTCCTCCAGTATGCTGGAAGAATTTTTTTTAGAAACAAGCAGTACCTTTGTACATTGTACCCTTCTTAAAAATTTATTCTTTGCTTTTCCAGTGTGTAAATAAATCATTAAATAAATGAATAAATAAAATATTTTATGTGACAGTTCATCTGGAAGGAAACGCACAAATGTAGCGATACGTTCGCCTTCTTTAAATCGTTTTTGAATTATGCTTTATATAATTCAGTTATTTTATTTTAACGTCTATAAATACAATCCGATATTCAAGGGTTTACAACAAAGTTTTTTTTATCTTTATTTTGACATGCCAACAGCAATACACACACAATATTACAATATAAAACTTATCGATACAAAAATGTTTGTATGTACTCCAATAACAGGCATGCACAGCATTTTTAATAAAAATAAAAATGTCAGCCAACATGTTGCTGCCGATGATGTAACTTAACTAATTATATTAATACAAATTATTAATATTAATACAGTAAATAACATTGCTTGGACCACCGAAAATGTGATAATATGAAAATTTTAACTGTATTAGTGGAAAATAATGAGGCATGGAATCTTTTGAGTAGTCATATGATGCATCTGACGAAAGTATATTTACTTTCGATGTACGTACGAACGTACCTCATCACGATATGAGGTCACCTTACTCTTATGTACCAAATTCAGCTTATTGGATATTTCGGAGGATGTAAGTTGGGATTGTGAGACTTTGTATAATGGTTCCTATTTTCACACAAGATTTTATTTCTACATGTGTAAATTATAAATTATCCTCGAATTTCCTTTTTTTAACATAATAAGTTTGTGTACAATTCTTGATGCATACTAAAAAGTAAATAGAAGAACTCTGTAGTTTTTTAATAACGAAAAAGATGTAATAGGAGTAGTTAACCAATATACATAAATAGATACGAATAAAACTATAAAAATCGAAAAAATACATTGAAATACACACATTCCTACATACATACATACATACATACACAAGGTAGTATACATCTACGAGCAGTGATAGCCTAGTGGTTTGAAGGTCGGTCTCTCGAATCGGGTACCGAGTTCGAATCCCGCACGCACCTCTATTTTTTCCAAAGTTATGTGTCTAATATAAGTTAATTATCACTTGCTGCAGTGAAACAAAACATCGTGAGGAAACCTGCATACCTGAGAGTTCTTCATAAGGTTCTCGAAGGTGTGTGTAGTCTGCCAATCCGCACTTGGCCAGCGTGGGACTGTGGCTTATACCCCTCCCATTGTGAGAGGAGACCTGAGCCCAGCAGTGGGACAATTATGTGTTGAATATTTATACATTTACACCTAACTCGCACACACGCAGAATCTGTAAGTTTCCTCTTAAAACTTCGTAGCGAGCAAAAAGGAACATACGTGTATATTAGGGGAGTGACTACACACCTATGACTGAGGGAATCCTAGAGTTCGGGCTAATGTTCTTTTAGCGCAAACCGATGTATCTATGATTAATATAAGTTTGGTTTTCATTTGAAGTTTCAGTTGGAATGTAAAAAATACTATGCTAACCGTATGAGTCGTCCTGGTAATCGGCACCTCTATAAACCATGAGCGCAGCCGTCGCTGTCGGTACATCGAGCTATGCGATCTGGACGTCGAACACCCCAATTTCCCCGTCCCTTTATAAATTACACCCGGTATAAAGTAGTGGAGTGTCCGCGCGGAACTACCACCGCTTTATAACGTACCCCGTTATCACGAAATGAATTATCGCACGCATTACCATGTCCCGATACTTTACATTCGAGATATATTATCGTTGTTTAGGATAGTTGGCCGATAAGTTGTGACGGAAATGCGGTTTTTAGGAGTTGATGAGTTATAAGTGGAAATTATAAAGCTAATGATATCTAGGTACTGTCTATCAAGACATTAGAATTAGACAGTAATATTATTATAATAATAATTATTTTATATATTTTTCGTCAGCTATTTTAGGTAAGTTTAGGGACTTAATATTGTTAATTTTTGACTTTTGTTGAGTGATTGTATGAGTGAGATTGATGATGTTTTTATATTACCTACTATATCTATATAAATAATTACGTAATTATTTATTTTGTCTTAGGACCGTTGGTTCCTAAGACAAAATAAAAAAATCATTTGATTTAAAAAAAAACTTCTGTGTAATAGTAATAAAAACAATCATCAATATGTCTATAGAAGATTCCGATAAGCTTGTACCTAAGTAATAAGGTTCGAGTAAGTATTAGATATGATACGTAATACGTTCGTGAAAGCCTCCAGATACCGACTGCGCGACAGTAAGCGGCACCTGTGTCGGCGAGATGAAAGCGCCCGCTCTTTGTGCGCAGGCGCTGCCAGCAAATATTTATTTTAATTTAGTGGGGCTCGCGATCGCTCGTTAATCGCTAATGGATTTGCTCCCGCAAGATGGACGCGATAGATCGGTTAAGTACAGAATATGGTCGGGCTGCAAATGTATCGATGACGTGTGGACGAATTGTTTATTTTTTTAGTATTATAAATAGATAATAATTTCATTGAATAATATAAAGATATATTAAGTTTATGAGGAATCTACCAATGCGCACTTGGCCTGCGTAGTGGACTATGGCCTATACCCCTCTCATTGCGAGATGAGACCCGAGCCCAGCAGTGGCACAATTATGGGTTGTGATGATATCTGATGATACCATCGTTACTTCATCCATTATTGAGTTTCGACTCGAGCTTTCTCTGGCTTGAGCCACGTCCCCTGCCCTTGGTAAACCCTGCTGGACCAGGGACGAGGATATTGCGAATACTATATCCTACTAATAATATAGACGCGAATGTAAGTTTGTTTGTTACACTTTCACGCGAAAACTACTTAACCAATCATCATGAAACTTTGTACACATAT
>DWLW01000097.1:0-10611 GCA_018251875.1 Lychnuchoides ozias
GTAGAACGTCGGCTCATTGGTCGGCTATTGAAAAAAAAAATTTTAAATACAGGCTTTTGCACGATGTTTTCCTTCACCGATGCAAGTGATAATTAATTTCTAGTAAGGACTTTAAAAAAATTTGAGGTGCGTGCAGGATTCCGAACTTGTGCCTCCGTGTGGGAGACCGATGTTCAAATTACTAGACCCACACCGTTATTTATAAATATTATATGATTTGAGGATGCACCTATACAAATGTGGGACAGTGCTCGCATAGAGCCCTGCCTCGTGCTCTGCCACGAGCTCGACGAGGCCTGCCAACGCTTTACTGTTCGACGAAGTGGGCAGGCCGCCGGCCTCGGAGCCCTCTATGGCCGCAAGTATCTTAACTGCAGCCACTTCCTTGGAAAGTTCCTCCGATGGTGACGATTCGGGATACGACGAACGCGAATATACATTGCCCACCTACAAAGGAATATAGGTATTATTATCAGTTTTGGGCATAAATCCAAAATAAAGTACACCAATGTGACGATACGACGGTGGCAATAGTACGCCAGCTGATCCGTATAGACAACGCTAACATGACCGCAAGAGACATAGTGCATACAGAGACAAAAGACCTAAATAGACTATTCGAATTCGAATCTTTTTCATTAACCCTGTACAATATCTACTACTCACAAATTATCATCATAACTGTCCCAATACTTCACTCGGCCCTCCTTCCACAATGTCAGCAGTATAGGCCATAATCCATCTAGCTGGCAAAGTGCGAGTTGGCAGACATCACATACATACGTCCGAGATTATTGCGGAGAACTCTCAGGTATGCAGGTTTCCGCACGATGTTTATCTTTTTCTTAATACATAACCTTGATATCATAAATCCAATTTAATAAAATCCAAATTGAATATTACTGTAGTAACTAACCTTAATTTTGCAGTCGTAACTAACGATTCCCGGTTTTGGTCTTAAATCATGCACCTTGCACACTGGCTGTGGGAGTCCGAGTTTCCGACAGGTCCATTCCAATTTCTTATATGACGAAGTGGAATCCGGTGGAGGTTCCAAGTCAAGCGCTGGTGTCACCTGTGTCACTTGTTCACTACGGCCCTACAAGTTATACAAATACAAGTTAATTTTGTTACTTACATTTGCTGCTACCGTCAAATCCAGAATTGAAAATGTTACATTACACGTGATTACGCCAACATACCCGACAATCATTATGAGCGGGTAACTGCAAGGGTATCATCAAGTCCACAGCACTCAGACGATCTCGTAAATTAGACAGTCTTTGTGATGCAGATATTTTAGCACTGCATCTTACTTCAGTCTCTTTGTCGCCACGTACGGAATGTTTTTTCTGTAATTGTATAGTTAGTAGTTTGTTCTTGTAATACATGCTTGCTCTAATACAGACTTCCAAATATATTATATGATATATACTTCTATAAGGGGTGAAAAGAATTGCATCCATTCTTGAATCCAAGGCAACGTCTCCTGCTCATGGTGCACTTTGCTGAATAATAGACAAGGCTAAGTTGCCAGGTCCCTCGTCTTGGAGGTTACTGGAGTCTGTGCTATCCAGATTAGTCCTGACGCTACTCGTCCAAGGTTTTATACCCTCCTAACATCAACAGTGAAATGTCTTTGCGTGTTTCGGTTGCAGTGTTGGAGAGGCAATAATAAGTGTGGCCCATACTGTCTTCGGGGTTACGGGCACCAATGGACGATTATGACCATTTACCGTTGGCGCGTATGCTTTTTTTTGACTATTGAAAAGAAATCATATGCAAGTGAAGGCACCACACGGTCCACGCAAAGATGATTAAAGCAGCTTAAAGCAGCACATCCATCCCATGTATTCAAATTAAATATTTTCAAGAAATTACATACCTCGTCTTTCGTATTCGCTACTCGTGTTACTTGTGAAGGTTTTATTAAGTTAGATCCATTTCTATCGTTTTCGTTATATTCTGGCGTGGGCTTGCTAATTTGTTTTACATTTGCAACTTTCAGTTCGTTTGGTTTGTTATATTTATTAGGCTAAAATAGACATAAAACTTATTATTCAGTATGATACCTTACCTAATTATGACAAATATTATTGTATGTAATATAATATTGCAGAAGCAAGTAATTGTTAATTTCTACAACGCACATAACTTTGAAAATTAAAGATGTGTCCACGATTTTAACCGGGGCCCCAACGTGCGGGGGAGACCGATGTTCAAACCACTAGTTTACCACTGCTTGAGAAAAAAGGACACGGACATAAAACCATGCAGAATAAGCCATCTTGTATTCCATGGTACATAAACCAAAATATTAGTAGAATATTCTAGAAATGTTCAACGTACATACACAATCCAGTTATGTTGAGATTATTTATTGGTGTCGATAAATAATAAAACATTGTGTGTGTAACATCCATACCTTGTTGTAACTGTTATCAGGCTGATTATGTGATTTAGCTCTGTAAAACTGGTTGGAGTATTGGCTATTATAATTTGATGGATAATTAGATGATGACGGTCTTCGCCATGAGCCCTGCTTCTTAGGAAATCGATGCTGTAAGATTCAGAGTTTTAATGTTAATTATTGTATGATTATGATAAAACCGTTTATTATATACATATATAACTTAAATACTGAATCTTTCCATTTGATAGATAGTAACAAACACAAATTACATATGCCTAGAACATCGTATAAAATAATATATAAGCGAGAAACAACAAGATGAACTTCACACATACTGGGTAATTCAACTTCAATGCAGATTTCTTGCTTGGTTTTTGACGAGCGACCATCGAAGCAATATGTTGTGTTTCTTGACTGGCAATGGCGTCAACCACCC
The DNA here is from genome assembly GCA_018251875.1 of Lychnuchoides ozias. Classification (NCBI taxonomy): domain Eukaryota; kingdom Metazoa; phylum Arthropoda; class Insecta; order Lepidoptera; family Hesperiidae; genus Lychnuchoides; species Lychnuchoides ozias. The sequence goes on from DWLW01000097.1 coordinate 2,850, forward strand.
ATTCGCCATTAGCCTGATTAATTTTAAATCCAGGCACATCCTGAAATAACTCCACAAGACTTAAGTAGCCCAATTTCTTAAAAGGTATCCATTCTCCCTGCAATTCTCGATAATCACCTGTAAAATGAAAACATGTTATTAAAGCACAGTACGTCATTTGTAATAAATACAAAATAGTAGTGATAAACGAACACTATCAACAATAACAATCTCGGTTCAGTTCTAATACTTACGATTACACTGTTTTAATGTTAATGCTCCTTTGACAGAAATGAGTGTTGCTCGTAAAGCTTGAATGACTGCTTCCTTTTCAGACGCCATCAGAAAAGTAACTGAAATGCATACGAAAAATGATTTTGTAAAACACGTTGGACAAAAACGACTTTTGGTGGCTTATTCCTTGCATTATAGCGGGCAAACGACCAGGCAGATCACCTGATTGGAAGTAACCATTGTAGTCCATGGATATTCATAACACCAGGCACGCTACCAATGCGTTGCCGGCCGCAAAGGAAAAGATTATCTCGCTTTTGAAGGACCCTATGCCATGGCACTCAGGGAATACTACTGATGGGAAGTGTGTTCTTCTACAGTTTACACATGCGTGGTAGAATGTCGTGAATGTTCCACTACTGATGATTGATAGCCAAGTGATAAAATGGTGTTATATCTCTCTGCAGTTTAAGGGGCTGCAGACCATCTGTGAGCTTGGCATCATTGACAAGTCGAATGGCCCCCCTTTGAATTTGGTTGAAAGGGTTCACTAGGCTAGCCAGGTCTGGAGTCTCCCCCCCAGCTACTGCCCAGAGGTGGGAGCAGTACTCCATGTGCGGCCTGACTTGTGCTTTGTAAAGTACAAGTAGGTGTTTCGCAGTGAAGTATCGCTTCGCTCTGTTCAGGATGCCAAGTTTTTTCGAGGCTAATTTAGCCTTGCTTTCCAAGTGACACCGATACTGAACGTCACTTGAGATGTCAACTCCCAGAATCCCAACACTTTTGCCAATGGTGAGCGCGGTACCCTGGAACTGCAGCGTCATGACGAATGGGGATTTTTTTGCGGTAAACGCGCAAACTTGTGTCTTCGAGGGGTTGAACTCAACTAAGTTGAGTTTGCCCCATTCCGAGACCCGCTCCAGAGAGTTCTCGACTTCAGACACAAGCTTAATTCTGCTTTCCGCCACTTGCGACTGAGAGGCATTTGCACGGCAGGTGTAGAGTGCATCTCCAGTGCTGTCATCCGCATAGCAATGAATGCCACTTGATAAAGAACTATAAAAATAAACCAAAATACTATTTACTAACCGACCCACTTAACAGAATTTCCATACTATCTTTCCTTGCTTATACCGTGGAAAAATATTTATTTCTCAAGATGAAAAATATTCTAATCTATGACCCATAATACCATAATACCAATACCCGCATAAGCTATATAAAATATCAAGTACCATGTACATGAGCTCAATAGTTTTCACGTGATGTGGATACAGACAGACTTTGGTGTGCAATTTAAGTACTTAGGCGTCGGTCCCGGTTGATACTGTCGGATGTAACTAACTGTTGGATCTAGACATTAAACCATTTCGGAAGCTTTCGGGCAACGTAATAAATTTCCACACTTGGTTTTGTCCCCCAATCACCAGTCCGTACTGGTGAGAACAACCTGGTAGAGTACATTCTAAACCTCCTCAATTTCGAGAAATAAGCCTTGCAGTGAGTTCGTAATGAGTTTAAAGCCAATGAGCAGGTGTGTTTTAATTCGGTTATAGTAGTAGCCAAAACCCATTTATAATAAGTGTGAACGAGCTACTTGATGAAAAGTTACGCTCCCACATGTTCCAAGTTGGGTGCCAAAATGCATATCTAACGCTCAAAATTACATTTTAGTTGGGATATCATGTGTTCTAAATAGCCTACAGCCATCGTTAATGTAGGTACATATTTACGTTAACTAGGCCAACTTCCATAACTTTATATACATTTAAACTCTCAAACTCACAATCCAAGCTATCACAAAAGCAGTGTATTTACTGCAAATTTTGAAATTATGACGCTAGGCTCGGGTCTCCTCATGCAATGAGTGGGATGAGAGCATCCCTCACGCTGATTGGCGGCTTTACAGAGCTTTGAGAACAGTATGGACAGTATTATAAATTAATTATCACATATTTCGATGAAGGAAAACATCGTGAGGAAATCTGCAGACTTCAGGTATGTAAACCTGAGAGCTCTACATAATGTTCTCGAAGGTGTGTGTGGTCTGCCAACCCGGACTTGGCCAGTGTGGTGAACTTTGGCCTTAAACCTTCATAATAATATGATATAAGAGGAGACCCGAGCCGAGCAGTGGGACAGTTATGGGTTGTGATGATGATTAGTAAAATGTGACTCATTCTCAAGAAAATATGCTGGTTTAGAATATCTCTTATCTCATCGAAAGAAGTCATAAATAATTTGTTACACGAGAAGGAAGAAGAAACGAATAAACGTTTTCACTTTCATACAAAGCACTTGGGGCTTGGAAACATACAATAAAACATCATACACGGCTAACACCTGAATACAAACATTTATCAATAATAAAAAAATCAATAAGATTTAGTCAGTGGTTCGGTCGGTCTTAAGCGGTCGGCTGATCGGCGCGGTCAAGCATATTCAGTGCCTCATTGCCATGCCACGGTCCACGTGCGTGCCATCGATCGCACCCACAAGGCCAAGGCTTCTTACTCCTCTTTGTTACTCTTTGCCTGTGTTGTTAGCCACTATCTTATTCTATTTATCTTCACATTACTACGCGTCATTAGGTTTTTTACACATGTAAAAGAGAGCCGTCAACCAGTCAGCAAGGTTGTTTCGTGCGTGTCATGTGAAAACCATAAGTTGGAACTGGGCATATGTATATTATTGGTTAATATCTAAGACAGTTTGTACTTAAAGGTATACATGAAGCTGATATTGATATTGTTTGGATTCTGGGAGGTGTCATCTTGATACACGTGCAATATCAATGTCACTCGAGGGCGGGGCAGAACTTCACTGACTGACATCTGCTTGTACTGTAGAAAGCAGAAGTTAATCATATGGAGTACTGCGCCCATCTCTGGGGTGGGGTGCATGAGCTTGAGCACTAGGACGTTATGTGCTTAATTTCTTTTGGTACCATACAAAAACGCGTGCAGTCCGAAATGACATTTGCATATTTGCCTTAGTCTTAAGAAGGATCTAGGCTCCATCTTAGTGTTACGTATGTCCTTTGGCGGCGGTGACAATTAAAAATCATATGGCCGTCTGTTTTTCTTCAGTCCTTCCTGTAGTTTTTGTTGTCATTATTTTCTGTAGTGATTGTGTATTAGACAATAACAAAAATAAATCGCGTGAATAAGATGTATTACAATTATTTTAGTCCCGATACAAGCCGTAAACTTAACGGTTACTAGTATTTTAATAAATCACGGCGAACAGGAATCATAAAAAGAAAGTCAGTCTAGAATAAATATAAATTATCTGAATTGTTTTATTAACCTTGTGTTACGTTTGTGCATCAATATTTTATTTCGAACGTGAGTGTGACTAAAGAGATATGAATAACTTACAGCAGTTTTACTAATTAATCCGGTTAGTTTTGATTTTTTACACTTCGCAGTGTATAGAGAGATATTCATATACCCTTTATTACGCGCGGACAATATGTTTCGTAGGTATATAATAAAATGGCTTTATACCTGCATTAAATTGTGATTTGTGATTATACCGAGTGCTCGTATATCGTATTAAAAGGAGAGCTTAAACGTACAATAACTGCATTGTTAAAAACAGACATTGTCTGAAAATCACTACAGAAATTGGTATGAAAATTACGAGGTAGTGCGAAAATTCTGGAATTTCGTTATTTAGCTCGCAGACGCTTTCTCTGGTTGTATTCGCATTGGTGATTAAAATTTTTCGTTTATACTTTAAACGTATTACGTGTCCCTCTCGATATTAAAATTCACACCTGCTGAACGTTTCGACGCGTTTTGACCGTGTAAAATATGGACGCTTTAACGCTTCCATTAATAAAATATAGATTTTATATCAAAACGGTAGTTAACAAAATATATTATTAATTTTTAACTGAATTAAGGATTAAGATTGTTATAATTTAACAATAACTGACTGTACGATCCACTGATTTGCTAAAATGGCAATTTTATGTTGCAAGTTCCAGATTCCCCGCTTCCGCTTCCGCTTCTTTCTTGGCTGGTAATATATGGACTTGGCCGGCGTGTTGGAATATGATCCATGGTTTATTACTCCTTACATTGCAAGAAAAGTCCAGCAGTGGAACTGTTATGGGTTATGATGATAATGATGATAAAGGTGTATTGTGAAGTAATCGCTCTAGTAATATCTTAGCTCCGAAAGATATATATATATTTTTTTATATCGTATAAGTCAATGCTTGACTATAATTCCACCTGGTGGTATTTCTTTTGATTATTAGCAGAATCTATGTACAAATATTTCGTATACATTTTCTTATGATTTTTTCATAAGCAATTACATGAGTAAACAAGTTAGTAATTTGATTATGCGAGCTTAATAAATGCACAGGTACTCTAGAACACACATAAGGTATCGTGAAAATCATGAGACAATTTAGTATGAGCGTGGGGCGTCGTATAAAAATTTGGTATGTTAGCTTCAGCCCGCTCGCTCTGAATTTTCACATTGGTGGCGTTTATCTCCCGTATGAACTTAAAATCTACGAGAGTGTTCCGCTCACTATGTTTTTATTTTTATTTTACTTAGTGAAGACAAAATATTTTTTAAAATGAACATTGATACATGTATGTTGAATTTAAAAACCTAAATAGTCCAATGGTTTTAACATAGGTCTATCGAATTTAATTAATATTAATAATTATGTTTTCAAAACTTATGAAAGTCTGTGGCATCGTAGTTTCAAGCGGATAAAGCAGCGATCGGTTACGATGGTATGTTACCATCAGACAGCCCGTCTGCTCGATTATCGGCTAATAACATAACGAGAACTATATCTACATATTTATTTGACTATATTATTAATATTAGCGTTGATTTTTTGAAAAGTTGGAAATACAATTCGTAGGGTTATGGTCTATTAAAATATAATGTTTAATTTTATTAAAGCAAAAAATATTTTAGGTGTTTGTGATATCTGATCCATGGGTGGCATGAACACAACGCAGATAATTCTATTGCGAGAGAATGAGTGACCGTTTAGATAATAGGTTTACATATAATTTAAGATGATTGGTGTGTGTGTACGTGGTGAGATGAGCGGTTTATTCAGACAATGGCACTGGAACAGCGGTATTTAGCGACACGCCCAATCAGTAGCTTGGAATGGTGCCAGATCCCGGCCATGGACTGCTACCGAAAATTTGCGAATTGCAGCTTTAATTCTTTTGTGAATTTGCGGAGAACCAAAGTAACCAAATAATTTAGATGAAAGTTAGTGTGGGTTATCCGTGAAGTCACCTTCGTCATAGATATTGAATATCCCTTTTGTTATATACTATATATTTTGTTATTAGGAGGAAATCTTGAAACGGTACATAGCGTCTTTGAGGGTACGACCAGGTTATTTAAAACTTCTGACAACCAAACCCATTTGACAGCAAACCGGCGCATACGTAAAGTTTCTCTGTGTTGTCAAATGAATGCAACGGTGCCATCCCTGCGCCATAGGCGTTTTGCTAGGTTCCCACATAGATACCGCCAGCCGTTGGTCTTAGGGTGCTCGTAGTTGATGTCACGTTCTACTTTAGATCATTTTAAAGTACGGTATGCCGTATGTTTAAAATGCATGCATTTTCATTTTAATAACGATTTGTTTTTCTCATGAGAAATCATCAACTGTAGAAACTCATATCATCAATTTTCAAAACTCTTCAAGGTTTCTATTTAAGTTGTGCACATCAACTAAACACTTTGCGTTACGTCATAGCATTAAGAAAAGATATGAGGCTCGATTTTCGATGTTTTCATACTATTTAAACAAGTGATATCTATCTCACTTCATATTTTTGGTCGCCGCTAAAATACAGTCCCTGCAAAGCTCACCGGATGTGGGCACGACAAGTTAATACTTTATTGCAGACATATACAGTATTTAAGCCTGGGAATCCGCACTTGGCTAGCATGGTGGACTATGGCTTATATGCCTAACATTGTGAGAGGAGACCCGAACCCAGCAGTTGGATGGTTATGGCTTATGAAGATGATGTTGATATAGTATTTATAGACAGGCCATTGGAATTTTGACAGCTGACAGCTTTTTGTATAATACGTTTTGTACAATATGTATCGTAATGACTAAAATGCTTCGAAAACATACTCTATGTAATCGACAATGCAATCGTGTATCGATTCCGATAATTCAATGTCATGAACGATAATGACATCGCAATGATCGCGTTGACGTCATTTCTCAACTAATTTTACCCTTGAAGCGTTCCATCTCTGAGCTCTGGTGTACCGATATACCTGTGACCGACCGCAAATAAAATTCTCGTTCTATTTGAGGTTTTTGAGATTGTAGATGAAAAAATCTTAATGTTAAAATGCTGCACCGTGAAAATCTTTCTTTTTACAACATTGGAATACATATATTTGAGATTTTTTTCTAAAGGAAATTTGTGCGTAGACAGACGATCACGGGAGGTCAATAAAGGTTACATTTACTAATTAATATAAGGCCCGCGCCACACAGCAGGATGAAGTGCTTTAAGGTTGAACTCCCCAAAGTTTATTTCGCTGTGTCTGCTCCAATGTGTACATCCAGGTAAACTATGCCCTAATGTTCTACATCATTTAGATATCGATCAAACGTAAAAAAACTTACCGAGCGGCGTGAAGCCTCCAAAATTGTGCGTGAATGTTGGAACGCCAGGAAGCAAACATTTGCACGTCACTATTGCATGTCTCAGAACGGATAACATGTCGAAATGTATGAAGATTTCTCAGCGAAATCAAGCAACGTCCACAGACAGGTAGTAGTCAATGACGTGGGCCACGTAGAAGACGAGGCAAGTGGCGATGTACATCATGATGAGGATTTGGACCAACATGATGCTCGCACTACCGTTCGTGGTACACTGAAGACTGCCAGTACGGGGAAGCCTTACGCAAGGTTAATGTCGATGTACTTTACGCTGATCTTATTGTGTCGTTACGTAAATTAATATTGGTGCGTAGAGGGTAATCATAACCCTGCTTTTGTTGGTAGTAAGTGACGCAATGAGTTAAGCTACATCAGGAGCAGTCAGAAGGTGGATCGATGAACGATAGTGACATACTCCCGATAATACTCCCGTGTCTCGATTGCCTTCAAGAAATCTATCGATAGAAACTCTTACTAAAGACTTAACGTGCCCTCCGAAGCACAAACGTCCATCCAACACCCGACCGAGTCCACAGTTACTTAACTCAGGCGATCACTTGACTGACACAAGTCGGGCTTTGGCCTATATTATCAGCATTACATTTTCAAGTTTCAAGCGTCATCGTAGAAGTAGTACAGCCAGTAACGAAGCATTCCATTGTTCACTAGCCCCATTGTTTACCACAGCTTGCGAACTGAGCTAAGTATTTGTTTCAATGAATGCACAAGATGCATAGTACCCAGTCAAGATAGTTAAAATACTTACACACAAACTTGCCCTAGATTGCCGTATGTCTAAAGTGCAATGGCAAAGACACAAGAACACTGTAAGACCGAAAACAAGAAAAGTATGCC